>MU855544.1:11168-46218 GCA_033296695.1 Staphylotrichum tortipilum | reverse complement strand
TTGAATCCAACTTTCCCTCGCCCCTAATCCTCCAAATATACCCCTAGGCACCCCCCCCCCCACCCCCCCCCAACTCCCCTCCTTCATCACCACAGCAGCGCTCATCCCCTATTTACGTCCAGCCACCAGCGTGAGCAGGCCCATCTCCAGCATGATGAACGCGACCATGGCGCTGCACACGGCAAACGAGAAGGCAAAAACCTTGACGCGGAGCAGGTAGATGCGGCCCCAGCTGGCGAGAGTGACGGTCTTGATGGCGGCGCCAAAGGTGGCGAAGCCCTTGCCGGTGACGACTTCGGGCTCGACGAGGCCGGCGAAGGAGCGGTCAAAGGGCACAATGGTGGGCTCGTCGGCGGGCAGCAGCGAGGCCTGGACGCGGGTCAGGGCGGCGTGGGCGGGGATGACGAGCAGGGCCTGCAGGCCCAGGGAGACGCCGGCGACGCAGATGACCTTGGCGGCGTCGGAGGCGTTGGCCCTGATGGGCTGGTGCTGGTTGGGCTGGTTTTTGGAGTCCTGCAGGCCAATCAGGGCGGCGAGGCCGAGCGGGAGATAGACGGCGGCGTGGGTGGCGAGCCAGAGGAGGGTGGTGGGCAGCCAGGTGGCGGCGTAAACCTTGCGGATGGGGGGGATGCGGTTGAAGAGGGTCCTGGGGGTGGCGGCGGTCGGGGGCGGGGTGATGATGAAATGGGTCCAGGCGGTGGTCAGCGGGGCGACGGCCAGCAGGGCGAGAAGGCTGGCGACGGGGATGGGGATGAAGGGGGCGAGGGCGAAGAAGGTGGTGGTCACGGCGGTAAGGATGCCGATGACCCAGGCATAGCCGAGGCCACGGAGGAGGCCGCGCCAAGTGCCGCCGCCGTTGGAGCGGAGGAGGCGAAGGATACGGCGGATGGAGGCGGTGATGGGCTTTCCGGGCAGGGCAACAGCGGTGCGGGCCTGGTCGGCGGAGTCCTTGGGGAGGTCGTCATCGGCCATGGACACGGCTTCGTAGTCGGGGAGGGGGTCCTCGACGGCGGCCAAAACGGGATAGACATGGCCGAGGGTGTAGCCGAGCTGGGGGGAGCGGGTTAGTCGGGGGGGGGGGTTGGTTCATGTGGTGCTCTGAGAGTCTCGGGAGGAACTCACGATGACCAAGATGGGGACCAAGACGATCAAGTTGGCCAGGAGAAGCAGGAACGGGACGGCGGCGAAGAGCTCCTTGGCCTTGGACGGCTCCTCGACGACACGCTTGGCCAGGACGCTGCCGGCCGCGATGGTGGTGGAAAACATGGCGGTCAAAGGCAAAGAAGGTTGATGAAATATGGGAAAACAGGAAATAGGGAGACAAAAAATGAGGATAAAAAACGAGGGGTGGAAGTGAGACCAAAGGTGAAGAGGGTTGGTTGTGTGACTGGCCTCTCCACTCACCAGACGGGTGTTGTGGAGAAATGAGGTGAGAAGTTGGGGGGTGCTGAGGGGTGCCAGCCCCGTCAACTTTAACGAACTGCTGGGCAACCGCCGTCACCCACTCACTCGAGTCAGAGTGACAGAGCCCTGCAGGATCAGGCTGTGGTTTGCCTGACACAAGTTCCCAGCAGCTGCGCCGCGCTCTGGCCCACCACCACCAAAGCAAGTGGCTTTTTGCCGGATAGCCCGGCACAAGGGCCTCGCGTGGCCTTGCGCGGGCTTGGCTGGGTCTTGACTGGTGCCGACGGGGCAAAGACAGCCCGTATTCGTGGCAAAGCTGGCGGGAGCTGGGGGAGCTGAGGCTGACGCGGCGCCTGGCGAAACAAGAATGAAGCCTGCAATGAACCCACAGCCTGCCTGGCCTGCCTGTTGTTGATGGAGCAGTTTGGAAATTTGAGACGGATGATCGCAACATGATGCAGAGCAAAGTCGCTCAGGGCATGGTTTCACTCTGAATACCTAGGTAGCAAGAGCTGGATTACGTGGACGGGTAGAATTCACAGGGAATTATTTCCAGACGTAGAGGAGTAACTATGGAATTGTTGCAGTGATGTGGGAATGAGTGGGTATGGGAATGGGAAAGAAGCTGCTGGGGCAGCTTTCACCTCTCTCTCTCCGTGTCACCTCTGGTTCCACACTGTAGTGCCCTCGTTATCCCTCCTCTCTCTCACAGTGCCACTCCATCATAGGTGCTCCCTGGCCCATTCAAGCTTCAACATCAAAACACGAGAAATCCAGGAACGCGACGCTCGCCACCGTCCACTAGCGGCACCAGAACCCGAGATTCCTGGATATAGGGTCTTCTTCAGGATTCCACTGGAGCTGATTCAGCACTATCCCTCCTCGTCCCTTCCCCCCTCCCCCACCTTACCCCCCCACCCAAACACAGACACCCACTGGCAGCCATGTCGGCGCCGTCCATCCCAAACCTGCTCTCGCTGCGGAGCGGGGCGGCGTCTGGGCGTGGCCGGGGTACCGGTCCCGGTGGCCCAGCCCGGCGCGGCCCCCCCGGCTCCCGCCCCGGGCCGACCCACGACGCCACCATCCAGGCCACCGACACCGACGCCGCCGTGTCCCGCCTGAGCGCCGTCGACCTCGGCTACCTCGACGACCCCTTCGCCCGCCTCTTCGTCCAGGGCCCCGCCACCCGCCGCCTGCCCATCATCAACCGCGGCACCTACACCCGCACCACCGCCATCGACGCCCTCGTCGACCGCTTCCTGGCCACCACCGACCCGGACCGCCCGCGCCAGATCGTCTCCCTCGGCGCCGGCACCGACACCCGCTGCATGCGCCTCCTGACTTCTCCCCACCGCAACCACCGCAACCTCGCCTACCACGAGATCGACTTCCCCGCCATCATGGCCCGCAAGCAGGCCCTCATCGCTACCACCCCGTCCCTGCGCGCCATCCTCGCCCCACCGGTGCCCCTCTCGCCCACGGCCTGGCACGCGCCATCCCTTGACCCAGCCCACGGCAACTCCCTCAACCTCCACGGCCTCGACCTGCGCACCCTCACCCCCTCCTCCCCGCCCCTCCCCAACCTCGACCTCACCGCCCCGACCCTCCTCCTCTCCGAGTGCTGCCTGTGCTACCTCCCCTTGCCCTCATCATCACCCGCACCACCAGCACCAACCCCCTTATCCTCCACCTCCCCACCCCGACCACCTTTACCACCCACTCCCCCTCCCCCCTCCCCCATCCTATCCCACTTCACCACCCACCTCCCCTCCCCAACCCCGCTCTCCCTAATCATCTACGAACCCATCCTCCCTCACGACCCCTTCGGCCGCACCATGACCACCAACCTCGCCGCGCGGGGGATCGTCATGCCGACGTTATCCATCTATCCCACCGCCGCCGCGCAAGAGGCAAGGGTGCGCGCGGCAGGGTTTGCGGAGGCGCGGGTACGGACGGTGGATGAGATCTGGGAGGGGTGGGTTGACGCAAAGGAGAGGGAGAGGGCGGATGGGTTGGAGGGGCTGGATGAGATCGAGGAGTGGAGGTTGCTTGCGGGGCATTATGTTGTTGTTTGGGGGTGGAGAAAGATACAGGGGGGATTTGGATGTGGAAGAGGGAGGGGGGTTGAGGGATGGGGATGGGGATGGGGGGGTGTAAGATGGAGTGGCGGCGGCGGTGGGGAGACGGGATGTAATGTTGGGGGAATAGGACATGCAACGATGGGATCGTTTACAATATGCAACCCTTAAGATACTTGATTTGGTGCATTGCAGGCCATCGCTATCTCACCCTCGCCGTCTCTTATAACCTCGTTGTCTCCGGAAAAGAACCCCCTTCCCATCTTGCTGTCTCCGAAAAGAATCCCCTCCCTAACTCTCTGAACCCGTCAACGCCAAGTCATCTCCCGACCGCAGTCCCCCCATCAATAAATGCAAATCCTTTCCTCTCTGTCCCCTCAAATCAGCTTGAGCGACGTGCGCTGCTGCAGCCGCGTGCCGTTAAGCATGGCGCGCGACTTCTTGGGCCTCTGCTGCAGCCGCCGGAACGCCTCCTGGATGTGCCGCGGCTTGACCGGCGAGCGGCCCTCGCTGGGCGGGTCGAACAAACCCCCGCCGGGCTGCTTGCGCTTCTTGCCCGCGCTCTCGCCCGTGCGCTCGCGGTGCTGGTCCTCGTTCTCCTTGATCTTGAGCGCCTCCTCGGTCAGCGTCTGCACCATCTCAAAGGTGAGGAAGCCGAGGATGTCGACAATGTCGTCCGACGGCTTGCTGTCCGTCACGATGCCGAACCCGGCCCACTCGCGGAAGCGCTTGCCCTTGCGGTACGTGAAGGATGCCTGCCGATACTCGGACCACGTCACGTACTCCTCGCGCGTCATGGCGCTCGTCCGCTCGTCCGCCTTCCGCAGCCGCTGCAGCGTGATGTGGTTCATCTCCTCTTCCTCCTCGTCCTCCTCGTCCTCGCGCTCGGGAACCTCGACGGGGAAGAAGGACGCCGGCTCCCACGGGAGGCCGACCTTGGCCTTCTTGTTCTTCTTGGCCGTGTCGTCCACGGGACCGCCCGCGACCACGCCGCCGACGGGGTCGTCGCCGGTGCCGATGTCGGCTTCGCCGCCCTTGTCTTCCGAGTCCTTGACGTTCTTGCGCACGTCTTTCCACGAGAGGAAGGTGCGCAGGCGAGATACTTTGGGCGCGTCGTCGCGGATCTGGAAGATGAGATCATTGATGGTGATGGCGCGCGCGCCTCGGCGTGCGGCCAGCTCAGTGCAGCTCCGAAGCTAGCATGGCAGCCATCAGCAAAAGGCTCAGGGTGTTGGCTCAGGGTGGAGAGAGAGACTCACAATTTCAATGACTTGCTGGCGCACAATGTCTTCGATGATGCCCGTCGTCTCGACCGAGGGCTCGCCCGTCTCGCCCGACACGTACATCATCTGCAGGCGGAGAAAGTCAGCGATGGCGGCACGAGGGTGCGGCTCCATCTCGTCAGACTCCACTTGGGTGCAGATGGGATAGATGGTGATGCCGCGAGCAAGCTCGCATGCCCAGCCGAGGTGTTGGGCAGGGATATTGCAGCCGCTCTGCTTTTTCTTGAGCGGAGACAGGAGGCCATCCTGCGGCTCCTCGACCGGGCCGAGGCCGACTGCTTCGTCGAACGCATTTTGGAACCCGGCGGCCACGTCGGGCTGGAGAGCTCCGAGAGACGCCATTTTGATGACTGACAAAGGCGACACGGTAGGACAGTGGAAACCGCGAAGTTGTCTCAAGAGAATGTGATGGATGAATCGGCTGTGATATGGAGGTTGTGGTTTTCCCCCAGCAGCCGTTGGTCGGATTTGATGCAAGGAGAGAGAGAGAGCGAAAACATGGCAAAGGAACGGGGTCATCAACCGCTTGGAGAGTCGAGTATGTACTCGGCGTGACGAGGGGACGATTCGGAGCTAGGAACAAGCCCTGCGCTTCCCGGACAACTGGCTGTCGAGGTGATGGTGATGGTGATGGTGAGGCCTCAAGGTCGCATGGGTCCTTCACATCTGCCACCCCATGGGCCTGTTGCCGGTTGTTGAGTAGCGCCGAAGATGAGAGAGCCATGGCCAGCTGGTGCTGATGTGTTTATGCCTGTCTGGCTTTGGAAGTGTGCTGGCGAGCTGGGGAATGGTGTACTCCTGCTAGGAGTCGTTGGCTGGGGACCGGTTCTTCGCGCGAGCAGCGCGTCTCAAAGGGCCACGACCAGAAGTGTGCGTCAGAAGCACGACCCGAAGATCCCGGAATTGGAGCTCCCTGCCCAGAGGGATAGAGGTCGTATCCTTGGCGACCTTGTAGGAGCAAGCAGGTATGTGGATCTGTTGAGTCTGGTCCCTTTCCCACGTCGGCTGAGCAGCCCTCGTCGACCCCTCTCCATAGGTGGCTATACGTCCATTGTGTCACATCGGGCACTTGCCAGAAGGAAAGCAAATCCAAGATAAGGCCCGTCTGGGATTATGATGTATAAAGACAGGCACTGAGAAAAAGGGGGGGTACATGCCTGCTGGATCTCTTGCCGATACTTGAACTGCTTCTCCCTGTCTTTGCTGTCCGCCATCTTGAAAGCGGGGGGCTGGATATCAAAAGCGCGTGATCGGTAGCCCTGGAATGGCGATGAACAGGGGAGAAACACGCTGGTTAACAATGTTTGATGCTGGCACTGATTGGGAAGCCAAAGGGAATCGGACGAGGGCGGTGAAGTGGGAGCGTTGATGGACGAGGATGACGCGATGCTGGACTGGATTGCGGATTGCGGGAGAGATCGGGAGTATTAGGGCGGGGGTCCGAAACCGATGCTCTGATTCTCAGTTAACTGAGGGATAATGCACGTGCACGGGAGCCCGAATTCCAAGTGTACTCCGTTCTGTGATGCCGACTCCTGATGGATGTGCTTGTCTCGTGCAAGTGGGTGAAGCGCGAGGCTGTGGAGTCCAGCGACCACCCAAAGCCAAGCCTGGCTCCAATGCCAAGATCAGGACAGCCTTATCCAACTATGGCTTAGTGTTAGTCTGCAGGGTGCCCTCCCCCCCACCAACCCCGCCATGCCTCGACCCCACATTAGCAACCCCCAGCACATCGCAACACGCAACACGCACCTGACACCGCATACGCAACCTCGCTCGTCTGAATATGGGAGCCTAGACATTTTCCACGGTTTAAGTCTCGAGGGATTCCCCAAGAGCTCCTCAACTGAGTCTTGTCTCCTTGCCCACCTCGAATCACCAGTCACCGCGGTGACATCCCGCCATCCAAGATGCCTCCCCAATCATCAACCCTTGTGGTACGTCAGCTATCCGCAGCTCCCGAGCTCTCCCACCTTGCGCTCTACCCATACGCTTCCTCCGCACTAACGCACAACCTCCCACCTCCAGCCCCGGATCAAAGTCCAGCTCAAGCTCGCCATCGCCCGCCTGCGCATGGTGCAGAAGCGCGACGAGGCCCTGGCCAAGTCGCAGCGCCGCGGCATGGCCCAACTGCTCGAGCAGGGCAAGTCGGACTCGGCCCGCATCCGCGTCGAGAACATCATCCGCTCCGACATCATCACCGAGCTGCACGAGATACTGGAGCTGTACTGCGAGCTGCTGCTGGCCCGCGCGGGCCTGCTCGAGGCGTCGCCTTCCTGCGACCCGGGCCTGGAGGAGGCTGTCAAGAGCATCATGTACGCCGCCCCCAAGACCGAGATCAAGGAGCTGCAGCAAGTGCGCGCCCTGCTGGTTGAGAAGTTTGGGAAGGAGTTTGTGATGCAGGCCATGGAGAACACGGACGGCAAGGTCAGCGAGCGCGTCGTCCGCAAGCTCAACGTCGCCCCGCCCAAGGAGGAGCTCGTCCACGGGTACCTCGAGGAGATCGCCAAGGCCTACGGGGTTGACTGGCCGCCCGGGAGGAGGGGGGACCTGGGCGAGCCGCCCGATCTCATGGATACCGATGCGGGTGACGATGGCGGGAGCGGCGGCGAGGATGGCGGCCAGAAGCAGAAGAATGCCGCCGGGCCGCTGCTTGGGGAGGACGAGGAGGTGGGCGCGAGGGAGGAGCTCAGCAAGGCCACGCCGCCCAGGAGCTTCGAGCCGGCGAGCCCCCTGCACGTCAACCCGCCCAGTGCGTCGACGGACAATATCCATCCCAAAGTCACGCTCAACAGGGTGGAGCTCACGCCTACCAAGAAGCCGGCGGCTGCGGCTACCGTGGTGAAGAAGGCTGCAGAGAAGAAAGGGGGCATTGCGGATGGGATTCCCGACGTCGACGAGCTGGCCAAGAGGTTTGCTGCGCTGAAGAGGTGAGGTTGCGGGACTGGTTGGAGCTTGTGTCTTTGAAGCGTTGGGTATTGTAGCCTGCCGGTGTGGTTGTTCTGTTCTGTTCTTGGTCTGGCATTGGGCGGTTTTGTTGATGGTGTCTGGCGTTCTTATTTTTCTGGTCTTATTGTTTACCTTGCTTGGGGCCTGGAAAGAATTCCAATCAGCTCCTCTTTCAAAAGCTCTGCTCACGAGTAACGGTGTGATGTAGAGAATGCTGGTGCTGCCCCTGCAAGGCCCTTGAGTAGATATTCGTATGTCCCCCATCCCCGTTCTCTATCCGCTGGCAGCAAGTTGAATGAATAATGCAATAGATCAAGAAACAACCAACTCTCTTATGGGGGGGGTTAACGAGGTGTGGTGTGTTGCGATGAGTGTGTGGCAGCAATTCACCGTGGTTGCTCCTTCCGTCACTCTAGTCATCTCCTGCCCGACTGCCTGGCCATACTTTCCCGCTTCTCCTTGCTCTTTCACTCTCTCATTTTCTCTTCTCAGCCATCAAAAGGTCGCATCGCAACACAGAGCAAGGCGTCTGTGCACAACCTCACCTTTCTTCGTCCTCTGCCGCTGACCTGCGATTCTTTCATTTCCATTTTCTTTCCCCTCCTGCTTTCTTCTCTCTGTCCAAGGCCTGGGTAGACCACCATCCTCTTTCTTTTAGGGTAAAAAAGGTGGCCAACTCCTTTCCCATCCCCGTGGGGTTTCCCTTTCAAGCTCTCTTCGGTCTTGCCTCGAGAGTGCCACGGAGAGCTGGTGATCCGCCAAAGCCAGCCACGTCTGCAAGCAAACATCTCTCTGCGTCACGGCCATCCTTTCTTTCATGGGAGCTCGTGTCTCCCCCAAACAGCAGCAGAGATGGACCACTCCGACCAGATCAAGCAGAACCTCGAGATGCTGGGGCTAACCTGTCTCGACCACTTGTCTCTCGAACAACTCTCCGGCGCCATGTCAAAGAACCTGCCCTCGGGTCTGAGTGACAACCGCATCCTCAACATCTACACCATGTGGCTCCACTCCCGCCTCATGGTGATCGACGGCTCGGTCCATGGCGCCGTCCCCAACGAGATCGCGGCCTGGCACAGGTACCTTGGCGCCCTGGGAAACGAAGACTGGGCTATCGCAGACGCCTTCGACAGCTGGCAGCGCGGCGAGGCCATTGCCGATCCCACCAGCTCGAGGCGCCTAACCATCGCCAGGGAGGAGTTGCTCAGGCTCATGCCACCCTCGCCGGCCTCCTCCGACTCGATCCCGACTTCTCGAGAACCTGAAGGTCCCTTCGGCCACATGCACCCTGACCGACTCAGGATGTCTCGAGCGAGTCCTGAAGTCATCGAACTCGACGACGACTCCGAAGATGATGTCGTGGCCAAGGCAGATAACCCACACCAGTATGGAGGGAAAGGCGGGCAGCCGAACTTGTCTTTTCTCACCGGATCCAACAAGTTGGCGCTAAAAGACCTTCCAAGAGCTCGGGCTTCTGATGAAGGGTCCAGAATTTCCCAACAGCATGGCGACCTGTCGCTTGATGGTTACGTTTGTAACCGCTGCGGGCTGAAGGGTACGTGCGGCTTGTGAGAGCGAAGTTCATACACAGGTGCTGATCATTGTTTTTAGGACATGACATACGAGAGTGTCCAACGAATTGGGACCCGACGTTCGACAAGGCGCCCCCCGTTAACTATAAATGCGACTTTTGCGACGCAATTGGTCTTCACTATGGCCCTCTGTGCCCGAAGCATCCGGATAAAAACTCAATTATGCATCAGAGGCATCGGATCGCTGTGGAGCTCGGATGGACTGACCGATACCGCCCTGACAGGCCTGAAGGCAACATCGGTGGCAGTCGCTCAAAGAGGCCCAAGGGTGACAGGTGGTCGCCAGCCCATGGGGTTGCAGACAGGCATGTTGCCGACAGGTTTCGTCCTGCAGACGAGTCCACTGACCGCCGAACGTCACGGTCTCGAGGTCATGAGGGCAAGCGCAGAGTCTCGCGTTCGCCTTCTCCGAAGGAAATGTCCGAGCGGCAGAAAAAAAAGCAAAAGACGCGACTCAAAATGGAAGCCCGTCACTTCTTCACCAAGACAGCAGGGCCCCGGGATGATCTTTTGAGGAGAGAAAAGAACCAAGCGGATGAAGGCCGGCTGTCGTACGATGATGAAGTCGATGACGATCCGCAGTCACCTTTGCCGGAGAGCCAAGTTTTTGGTTCGCCGGCTGAGGGGAAGATGGACGTTGACGACTTGGTGCGGCCCAGGTCTGAAAACGCCAACGGTGCCGCTCCCGCCACCGAGGACGAGTCCTTAGAGTTTGAGGTCTTGGAAATGATTCAAACCGAGAGCAAGAAAACGGATTTGCTGTTTCTCGTCAACGGCGTTGAGCACATGTCAGCTTGCGACCCAACTGTCGTCAAACTGTTCGAGGGCCAGGAAAACATTTTTATCAACGGGGCCCTCGGGAAGGCGCGCCCCCGTCCCACGGATTTCTATGAGCTCCGTGATGAGGGCGAGCGGGAGGTGGGGGAGATGGACTGCGAGGGTGTCCACGAGAAGCCCGCAGACACCAAAGCAGAAGAGGCGCGCATGGCCGCCATGAATGGGCTTACCATTTGTCCCGCCCTGGTGGGGGGAGCTGACAGCGGAATGAGCAGCCCTGAGCACGCCTCGGCCGCAGAGGTTGCGGCCGCGGCGGGGTTGGTAATTCTCGCGAGAGCATGTCTCCCGACCGAATCAGCTCCATTCAACCAGATGGAGACAGAGAGTATTGAGATCAGGGCCGCCCCGGATCGGCTCGACGACCAAATCCCGATTGAAGGTGTGACGGAGCCGGCTACGGCAGAGGAGGCGGTTGATAAGTCCCCAGAGAACAAGGTCGTGGCCTGCGAAGTTGCTTTCCTCAAGGCGTCTCGTCAAGACGCCACAGACTTCTCGGGCGCTCAGTGTCAAGACGACACCGCCATGGAGGTCGAGGAATCTGCGGCGCCTACTTCGGGGCCTGTTGACAAAGCGACTGACGGGGACATGGCGGGCCCTGAATCCTTGCCCGTCGCCACAGAGATGTCGAGTTCTGACTCTACCCCTCGCAGTATCTCGCCCATGGCCAATGTCCAGACATCTCCCTGCCCAGGCCTTGTTGAGGAGGCGGCCAGCTCGGAAACGACGAGTTTCGAGAGCTCGCCTGCGGCTGGGGACCCGACCACTCCTTGCCGGGTGCTCGGGGAGGCACTTGGCTCCGATACGGCTGCTTGTGGGACCGTGGCCGAAGCCGAGAAGCCGACGTCTCCCAAGAGGATTGCTGACGAAACGCCCTGTTCCGAGAGCGTCGAGCCGGCATCCACTTCTGCAGCAGAGATTTCGGTTTGCCAGAATATTTGCGTTGAGACACCTGCTTCAGAGAAGGCCCGTCTGGAGATCACGCCCCAAAGCCAGGATCCGACAGTTCCTTGCCAGCCCCTTGTTGGGGAGGCTCCCGAGTCTGACAAGAGCGACATTGGGATTTCGCCTGTGGCCACGCCCCCGACGCCTTCTTGTCGGAGCGGCGCTAAGGAGACAAGCGTTGTCGAGTCAGACAAGGTAGTCGACCCTCTCCTGGCTGTCCTCGATGCTGTCTTGGCCGAGCAGACGACGCCAGTTCCCGAACCTGGCCATGATTCCGAGCTGCCCCCGGCCGTTCAGGCCGTCCCCGCCAAGGAGGCGACTGGCCCTCAGCCCGGTCAGGACGCGGAGACGCCCAAGGACGTCCAGGCTGTCCTTCCTGAGGAGGGACTTGCTTCTATGCCTGGCCAAGAGGCCGAGTTTCCCAAGGTTCTTCAAGCTGCCCACCTCAATGAGCCCTCTCAAGGCGATGAGGCTCCGTCCAAGCCGGCGCCTGGCTCTGAAGTCAGCCAGGCCATGGCGGGCTGACTAAGATACGCCAACATCAGCATCGATATCGTGAGCCCGTTGCTCATTTTTGCCGTTTATTTGGCCAATTTGTTTTGCTTTGGAAGCATGGGCACGAGGCGTACTTGGCGTCCATCCGGTGGAAAGGCGGGTTACTCATCGGGGATGAGAACCGCAGTTCCCAGCTCAAGCTTGTTATTGGTTTGCGATACTTTGGTGTTGCGATGCTTTTTGGGGGTGGGCGCCTTTGGTCTTGCGAGATGGGAGCTGAGGGTGTTTGGCTCCCTCGCATTACTACAATCCTGGGAGTGGGGACTCATCCAGCTTCACGGTGTTGCACTTGGCGCCTGCCCTCGTTGTTCTGCATTGTTGGGTTTCTAGGTATTTGCGAGCAGCCGCCTATCTCGAGTCTGCTGGCGAATATATTGCCGTGATTTCTGACCTGATGTCCACGCTAAGTGGCAGCTCAGCAGCTCTCCCCTAACAAGCGCCGCAGAAGGTAAGGTCTTGTTCCCAAGTATTTCGCCGGTAATAAGACGCACTCGGTCCGACGCTTTTGGTGCCAGAACCACGCAACCACCTCCCGTGCCCTGTGCCGCCCCGCCCCTTGCATCCCGGCCGACCCGGCGCAAGCCACGGGTCCCGCGGGAGACATGCCTGCCCCCCAGCCTAACCCTCTCCGACTCGGCTCGGCATTTCTCCCCTTCTCTACCATCGCCTTTACCATCGCCTTGCCAGCATACCCTTCTCCGACAACAGCGCCCCCCGGTGCTTCACGAACCAAGAATAGAGTAGGCCACTGCCCCCCCGATTCCCTCACTCCAATTTATCCAAATGCTCCAATCTCGTCAACACAACCTGCTTGCTGGTCTCCTCAATCTCCCCAGCCAGGAAGACCTCATCGAGGATCGCATAGACCTTGTAGAAGTTGAAGACGAGGTCGAGCTCGCACACGTTGCCGAAGAAGGAGTCGAGCACCTCGACAAAGAAGTGGATGGCCTCGAGGTAGGCGAGCTCGTTGTCGTTGGTGTCGACGCACGCGCAGAAGAAGAGCCCCGCGTACCGCCGGTAGACGAGCTTGTGGTTGCGGAACTCGACGAAGTTGGACTGGTACTTTTGGTCGCGCGGGGCGACGAGGCGGTGGACCTGTTGCGAGGGGGAAGAGATGGTTAGGAGGGGAGTTGTTGAGGGTGATGGGGGGCAGAAGGGGGGGCTGGGTACCTCGCCCTTGAGCTTGATCTTCTCGTCGTCGCTGTAAGGGTTGTACCACTTGGCCAGCCGGGTCTTGCCCCTGATAGTCGCGGTCGTCGGTCAGTCTCTGGGTACAATTAATTTGGGGGAGGGGGGAAGGGAGAGCGCAAAAAGCGAAAACGCACTGCCGGTTCTGGATGAGAATAAACGACAACATGGCTGCTGCGGCGGCGCGCGGGAACCCGCGAGATGTCTGGCCTGCCGCGCTGCGCTGCGATGTTGTGGTTGCGACGTCGCATCTGGGCGATGCGGAATCCGGATAGGGGAGCATGGGAGACAGGGATTGGCTGTCCGCTAATCCAACAAATAGAGGGTTAGGGTTGATTATGGGATACCACTTACACGACTTGTCCGAGTGACTGTGCCTTCTCCTCGAAGCCTCGAGCACTCGGGCAATAAAGGACGCACGTCAGTTACCCTGCTCTGACTGTCATTAAATGAAGCAAATGAATTTCCCCAACTCCAAATTCCCATCGACCGAGTCCCAACAGTTGTCTTCATCCATTCCCCCACCACCACCAAACAAATATTCATCCATCTTTCACCCCATCATGGACACCCCCGTAGATAATTCACCCAGCCCATCAGCAGCAACCCCCCCAGAACCGGGAAGCCGATTCCAAACTTCCCCAAAACCGTCAAGGCCATCCATCGCCTGACCAATACGTTATCTCTCTCCCAAACGCACCAGAGGCAGACAGAAGCTGTCATGAAAATAGAAGCCGAGGCAGACACCATCCTCGAGGAACTAGGTTTGGTCGCGAGCCGGTCCCTCAAGAATCGACGAATGCAGGTCTAGTTTGCGTGTGGTATCGTGCCGGACAGCCCCTGACGGAGAATGCAATGCTGCAGAGAGGCATCATCATCATCAAATGTAAATACCACTCACAAACAAAATCAGGGTAACCAGCAAAGACGCCTAGCAATAAAATACTTGTCTTGATTAGCATATGTGTCTAAGTGATATCCTGTACCGCCATCCATCCATGCAGTGTCACCACCCTACCGCTCTGATCGCCAGGCCTCGTCTAGGTAGGTAACTCCAACGCCAAATGCTCCTGCAGTGCGCCCCCTGCCTCCTACAAAAACGCTGTTGCTCTCTCTGCCCACCCGAAAGTTCATCATCCACCAGCAGACTCTTGGGACGAACTCCCTGACTCTCTCTCCGCTCTCTTTCAAGCCGCTTCAACTCGCCGACCAACACATGGGACGCTATCACCCGTCCCTCGGCACCGCACTACCCTTTCCACCAAAGGACATCTAATCCTCAGCAGCGCCCTTGCCCTCCTCCCTCAGGCGCTGGCGGTACTGGTTGCGGATGGTCGATAGCGTGACGACAATGCCCAGACCGCACGCGGCAAGCGTGACGAAATACGCGTCCTTGTAGCAGTCCAGGCCGTCGGGGCAGGACCGCTCGCCATCCGGTCCGACAATGCTGTGGTTGTCAAAGACGACGCCATAAAACAGGTTGAAGATGTTGCCTGAGATGACGGGGCTGAGTGTCATGAAGCCCCAGTTCTGGCTGAGGCCGTGGATGCCGAACGACTCGGCGACGATGGAGGGGAAGACGCCGAAGAGGAAGCCGTAACCGAGGCCTGAGAGGCCTGAGACGAAGCCGAGCAGGTGGGGGTTCTCGATGCTGAGGGCGCAGAGCTGGGCGATGCAGAAGACGAGGCAGGCGATGACGAGGCACCAGGCGCGGCTGGCGCGGAGGACCTTGACGAGGAAGTCGGATCCGACACCTGGGGGGAAGGGTTAGGTGGAATCGTCCAGGTGTGCGGGTTGGAAAGGGGGAAAGCTTACCGCTTAGCAGTCTGCCGCAGAAACTGCCAACAGACAGGATTGAGACGTGCATTTGCTGCCGCTGGACAAGGAAGGCCTCGTCTACCGAATCGTCGTACCGTTTCCAGAGCGCATTGACATCGTGGCCGATGTTGCTGGGTGGAACTGGTTAGCCATGTCCCAGGGCTGGTAAACAAACCCAAAGAAAAAGAAACCTACTTGATGGTCATCAAACCAATGCCGGCCAGGATACCCATGATGCAAAACAGCTGCCAAAAGTCAACGTTGCGCAGCAGGCGCCAGCCGCGGATATCTATACGATGGGAGCGATCCAGATTAACACTGCTCTGGACATAGACATCGCCAGCCAGCGACGAGGACGGTGACTTTGACATGAGCGAGGACGTCTCGTCCGCCTCGGGATCCTGGGCCGCGGTGTCGGCCAGGGCGCGAGGGAGAAAAGCCTCAACATCGGCCTGGTCGTCGGGCTCCGGGAGGGAGGAGATCGGGTCGCGGGAGGGACCGGCGGTCGCGGCGGGAGTCGTGTAGGTGGTGGGCGACGTACCAGGTTCTGCATCTGGGAGGCGTCGCCCGCCAGTGCCGGCCTGGCGGCGGGCCGCCTTGTCTTCCTGGGACGGGGTGCGGCGCAGCTGCTGCGAGTCGGACAGGCCAGAGGGCCCCGACGAGGTCGGGAGGCTGTGGTACGAGGTGTGCGGGTAGACCTTGAGGAAGAAGAAGCCAACAAAGATCAGGGTGAAGGTGCCGGCGGCCAACAGGCTGAGGAAGGCGCTCGTGTTGCCGGGGAAGAAAACACCGCCAAAGAGGGAGAAGAAGAAGGCGCTGAGGCCGAAGGCGGCCAGGGGGAAGGCGGTGGCGGTGCCGCGATGGTGGGGCCAGTTCAGGGCGGAGGTCTTGACGGAGGCGGCGAAGGCCATGCAGCCGCCGAGGCCGGTGAGGTAGGCGAAGAAGCACAGCATGGGCACGGAGCCCGAGGCGGTCTCGTAGGCGGCGCGGAAGGGGACGTAGCCGATGCCAAGACAGAGGGCACCAGCGATGACGGCGGGGCGGGGGCCGCGGTTGTCGACGAACAGGCCGACGGGGACGCCCATCGAGTACATGCCCATGTTGCCGGCCAGGCCGATCAGGTTCGTCTCGGTGGTGGTGAGGTGCAGGCGGTCGGCGAACTGGGGGGCCCAAGCGGAGTAGACATACTGCGAGTAAGGGGGGTTTGTTAGCTACCGAGCTGCCTTGCATCCGAGCTCGAGACACTGAAACATACATTGGTGCCGCAGGCCAGCGAGATCATGGTGGCAGCCACGCTCGACACCAGGCGGGCGCGGTGCAGCTGGGTGTCTCTCATCTTGCCGACGGGTTGGGGGGCGGTCGCGGAGGGGTCTTGGAGGTTGAAATCAAGGGATCAGGTTCAGCCGTATTGAGGCATCACGGCGCAGGACTCTGGCGTGAAGCGGTCGAACTGATGGGTTGGTAGTTTGGCTAGGAGGGGCAATTGCGCGGGGCCTGCCTCATCGTGAGCGTGCGAGTTGGGCGCTGATGGCGGAGACAAGCAGTCGTCGGCGGATGCTATGTAGGTAGCGGATAACTAGCGGCGAGCGGAGGGCGAACAGCGGATGGAGGATGGAGAGGGCAGATGACGATGTGGGTTTCAGGCGGCTTGGCTTATCTGGACCTAACAGACCCTGGTGACATTTCGGGGGCTGCCAGGTGCCCGCGACTTGATTGGGCCGCCGGAAATCGGAGGCCAGCGTTGGGGGGCGGCTGCGAGGCACGCGGCAGGGGGTACCTGGCAGTTGCAGCCGGGGCCCGACAGATCATCAGCTGATAGGAGCAAAAAAGACTTGCCAAGTCTGGGCTGCCTTCAAGCTTGCTGCCTGAGCTGTCAGGTATCAAGGCACCCAGCCTGTCAGGTGGCGGGGAGGCTCGGGTGGCGCAGACGCCCTCTGTGGGTCTGCCTGCCTGGTGGCCAGGGATCCGCAGTCGTCATCCGCTTTGAATGGTTGGTGCGCCCGCTCGGCCGACCTCTCGACCTTGAACTCCAGTTCCTCAACCTCCATCAACCATCAACAACCCGCCATCAACCAACCCCCACCACCCCGTCACGACCACTCTGATCTTTGGGACCGCCCCTCCGTTGCCGACACACACAACAGCTAGAATCGGCCCAGACACCCCGCCGTCTCCCGCCTGAGCGGCCCTGCGCGTCCCCTCCCGTCGCCATGGGCGCTCTCCTCTCGATACCGTTGCTGGCGGTGCCCAGCCTCGGCACCGTGCGTCCCTCGACCGATTCGCTCTCCCCGGCCTCTCGCTGATTGAACATCGCATAGGTCCTCTCCTTTGCAGCGAGTTGCTGCGGCGCCGCGACCTGCTCCATGGTCTGCAGCGCCTGCGGGAAGTGCGGCAACAGGTATGCCATGGCGAGCCCCTCATCATCCACGCCCTCCAGCGTCCCCCGCTAACACCACTCGCCCCCTAACCCCCAGCGTCGCAACCCGTATCGCATACGCCCTCATCCTCCTCGTCAACTCGATATTATCGTGGATCATGCTCACGAAATGGGCCGTCGAGAAGCTGCAGCACCTCATGCTTGATTACGTCAAGATCAAGTGCGGCGATGGTGATTGCTACGGATGGCTGGCCGTCCACCGCATCAACTTCGCCCTCGGCATCTTCCACCTCCTGCTCGCCGCCCTCATGCTCGGCGTCCACTCGTCCAAGAACCCGCGCGCCGCCATCCAGAACGGCTACTGGGGGCCAAAGATCATCGGCTGGCTCGCCCTCATCGTCCTGACCTTCTTCATCCCCGACACCTTCTTCCAGTTCTGGGGCAACTACGTCGCCATGATCGGCGCCATGCTCTTCCTCATCCTCGGCCTGATCCTGCTCGTTGACCTGGCCCACAACTGGGCCGAGTACTGCCTCGCCCAGATCGAGGACACCGAGTCCAAGACGTGGCGCGTCATCCTCATCGGCTCCACCCTCAGCATGTACCTCGCCTCGCTCGCCATGACCATCGTCCAGTACATCTTCTTCGCCCGCGGCGGCTGCTCCATGAACCAGGCCGCCATCACCATCAACCTGCTCCTCTGGATCGCCATCTCCGTCATCTCGGTCCACCCGGCCGTCCAGGCCCACAACCCCAAGGCTGGCCTCGCCCAGGCCGCCATGGTCGCCGTCTACTGCACCTACCTGACCATGTCGGCCGTCTCCATGGAGCCCGACGAGACCGAGGACCGCCACTGCAACCCCCTGGTCCTCGGCCAGGGCACCCGCACGACCACCGTCGTCGTCGGCGCCATCGTCACCATGCTCACCGTCGCCTACACCACCACTCGCGCCGCCACCCAGAGCCTCGGCCTCGGCAACGGCGCCCGCGGCGGCCACATCCGCCTGCCCGACTCCGAGGCCGACTACGACGAGCACGACCTAGTCACCACCCAGCCCACCGAGCGCAGGCAGATGCGCGCCGAGGCCCTCCGCCGCGCCGTCGAGGAGGGCAGCCTGCCCGCCGACGCGCTGCTGTCGGAGAATGACGACTCGGACTCGGACGTGGGCGGGGGCCATCACTCGTCGGGCGCGAACGATGACGAGCGCGCCAGCACCCAGTACAACTACGCCATGTTCCACATCATCTTCTTCCTTGCCACGGCGTGGGTCGCGACGCTGCTCACCATGGACTGGGACGCGGATAAGCAGTCGGATGACTTTGCGACCGTCGGAAGGACGCTGTGGGCGAGCTGGGTCAAGATTGTGAGCTCGTGGGTGTGCTATGCCATGTATATCTGGACTCTGATCGCGCCGGTTGTGTTGCCGGAGAGGTTTGAGTTTGAGTAGAGGGTTTGTTTTGGAATTCTGGGTATGGGTATGACGGGGTATGGATCATCTGATTGCGTTGGATTGGTTAGCGATTGGGTTGGGTTGGGTTGGCTTTGGGGGGATGAGTTGGGATGGGCGTTGCATGCCCGCCTCACCGAGGGTTGTCTGTCTGTCTGAGTAGAAGGCGCAGTGATTCCCCTGTCGTTGTTCTCTTTTTCTTTCCTCGTCTGTGGTGTCTGTCTATGTTTCTGTTGCCGCCTCTGCCGGTTGGCTTTGTTGTCTCTGCAGAAACGCAATGCAAATGCATCTCTCGGGCGCGTGGGGTTGGGCGGTCAGGGGCTTGTTTGTTCATCATCATCATCATCATCATCATCATCATTATCGATCACATGGGAGACGGTCTGGAGGGCAAGCAATCAATTTAATTTTAGTTTTTCGTACTTCTGTATGGGCTGGCTTCGGCAGTAGAGAAGACACGACAGGTCGCGGTGGGTGAGATTGGCCTGGAGGGGAAATCCGAATCTCGTCCTGCGTTTGCTTTGTCTGTTTGTATCCGTGCATCTGGAGAAGCAGAACCCGGCAGTAGCGAGACATCATTGAATTCTGCTTGACCTCATTGGTCTGCTTCGCTTCTTCGGTACTCCTCCACGCACGCCGTGCAAGCGCCCGTCGTCGCCATGTCATGTTATTTTAATTGCTCTTGGCTGAGCTGGCAGGCAGGCTGGTTGGTCATGGGCTATTTATTTTTTGAGCACATATCTGCCTACTCGGTCTGGGATGTATCTGTTTGAGTGTACTCCGTATGCTGGGCATATGTCGTCCCGTCCTCGGGGATCTTCAGCGAGACGGGGTGACCACCGTCGACCCTTCCCTCCCCCACCCCCTTTCCCGTGCCATGCTATCCGCGGTGCCACGCCCTGGCCACGCCGCTAATCCAGCGGACGATCATCTCCCGCCTGGAGAATGACCTGCCGGGTATGGATTCCCGGTGGTAGGTGAGGAGCAGGGTCGGGTAGCCCGGGGAGGACATGCCGTGGTAATATAGGCATGTATGTCTCTCCTTTCTTTTGCTATCTTGGCCCTGAACATGCACGGATCTTGACGGGAGGGAGATTGCGGCCTTGGGGGGAAGGCTTCCGATGGAAAAGGTCGGATCGAGGACGGCCCCGTGTGTGGGGTGACTATCCGTCCGTCTGGGGTAGAGGGGCCGGATCGGGGGAGGCTCTGCGGATGGGAGGGAAAGCGGCCCTTGCCCACGCCCTTGGCCATGGGACTATCCTTCCCTATGTTGCTGAAGTGGGGGGTCTGCTGCCTGCCGGTTGCCGGGAGGCTGGTTTCTGTTGGGGGGTGCGAGGGAGACCGGGGATGCCGTGGTGGTAGCGGGCGGGGAGCGGTGCGGTTTGTTTACACTTGCTTTTGGGGGTGATGTTTTCGGTGAGTTCAGTGGATTCGGTGAGGCCGTACTGGTTGTGGTAAAGCGGTTTTGCTAACCCATGGTTCTTGTTCCCTTGGTAGGAGGTCGTGGAGGCGAAGTTTGCCACCGTCGGCGTCGCCGGGGAATGCGATGGCCGGGTGGCTCGTGCCGTGGGCAAGGCTGCGTCGAGCCCCATGCGCATGCTGCTTCTCCTTCCCTTCCTCCTTCATTCTCTTGTTCTGTTCTCCTCCACTTTGCTCGTTTCGTCCACTCTTCTCCTCTTTCCCATCTTCGGGTGTCTTTCCCCCCCCGGGCTCCCACCCCTTGCCCCTCGGCCCCCCTCACTGCCTCCCCCCTCCACTTCTCCGTTCCTTTCCCAAAACTCTCCGCGTGACCAGCTGTCGACACAGCACGTAACATCTGCGGCGCACGCCGCCGTGCGACTTGAGAGGCATCGCTGGGGGAGATCCAAACCCAAGACTAGCGGTCAGTGACCGAGGCGCGTGGGTTGCGCCGGGCGACGGGCGGGGGAGGGGGGGGACATGATATCGCGGCGGCCCCGGCGGCGGCAACAGCAGCAGCAGCACCGGCAACGTGGGTTTCGCGGGCCGAGAGGATCGGGATTCTCCGCTCACCGAGCCCACGTCCCTCGGCCGTTGTCTAACCATACCTCGCAACGCCAAGGGGGGGGTGTTAGGAGGCCGGGGAGGTAGTGACAGGCGCGGATATCCCTCGTCATGCGGGCCACGTCGATGCGGCCACATGTTGTGCCAGGCCCCGCTGGACGGACGGCCGAGTCGTCGTCCAAGGCAAGTCCGACGGCCACCGTCGTCCCCCGCTCGATTCGGGGGCCGCCCAGGTCGATACGCGATGTGTCGGTGTCACCGAGTGGAAGTAGGGGATTTTTGGATCCTGTCGCTTGCGCCAGCACAGCGCGCCCCTACCCGGAGACAGCGGACGGCTTGATCGGCTTGATCGGCTTGATCCCCCCACCGGGACGGCCCCCGTTTGTGTGACGGCCTGGGGGTGACGCAGAGGGACGGCACCCTGGGCTGAGCCAGCAGGGCGTCGGCCGGGATGGTGTTTTCTGGGGGGAAGAGTCCAAAAACCGCATATGCCGACGAGATTACTCCATCCAGCGCAGGAATTGGTGTCTCTCACCCGCGGGGAAGCCGGTGGCAGCGATTCCTTGACAGTGATGTCCTGGGAGGCGGACTCTCAGACGTGGATCGGGAACCTGCAGGACGCACTCGCTTGGGCTGACGGCCATCCCACCGCCCCTTCCCCTCCCTTCCTGTCTGAAGCACCCTGCTTGGTCAGCCATCTGCCCCTCGCAGACCAAGTACCGGCCCCCATGTTCCTCGGTTAAGCGTATAGGCAACCCCGAGGCTATCAGGGAACTGCAGATCTCCATCCAGCTCTATCTGCGGGGGGACGGGGTGTAGCAAGGGGTTGAGGGATCGCGGGATCCAGCCAGACGGTTACGCGCCCATGACCTCTCTCATCTCCGTCGCTATCTTGCAGGAGCCGGGGCAGCTTGGCCAACCCGGGGAAAGGATCGGGATGCCGGCCGGGCACTGCCTGCCTGTCATGCTCGGTCGGAGAATACACCACACGACACAAGACACAAGCCGGCTGCGTGGCCGTGATCCTCGTGGAGAGCAGGGGCAGGGACATACCCCCAGCCTACATACATACCTACATACATACCTACATACATGCAGTGCTAGTATAGACATCCTCCCAGAGGTCAAAGCACATATCCCCCTCACCCCTTGTCCTGCAAGAGCAAACAGACAAATTGCTGTAATCGGCAGCGGAGCGACAGCCCTCCCCAGCGCAGGGTGACATGGCCTGTCACCGGTGAAAGTCAAACCTGCCAGTCCAATATCCCGTTCGCCCTCGCGGTCATAGTCGCAGCTAAAACAACGCGCTCAACCTGTCGTGCCAGTCAAGCCCGCATGGCATCAAGCTTCCAGTCAGTCGACTCCGCCTTCGTCGAGAATTTGGTACACGTCCTTGTCCACGTGCAACTTCTCCCCTGGTTGCCATCCTATCCCCATAGGCTGACCAACCACATCTCCGTACAGACATCCATACCGCACACGACCACACACACGTGTACACCTACATACAACATACAGCTAACACGACCGTGGGATGGGATCCCCCCATTCGGCCGCAGCGCACCCTCGGAAAGGTATCCGCATTATCAAAGCACTTAACAACCCACGTCAAGAGGAAGAAAATGGGGTGTGGTTGTACCGCGCCTGCGAAGCCAGCAAGCTCATGGATCAGCATGGAATGGCCGCCGTCCGTGCCCTGATCGGTGCTCGCCTGTGAACTGAGGCAGATTCCTGATCCTCCCTCCCCGGTTGGTGTGTCTAACTCTCCGAGCCAAGTCAACCACCACCAACACTCGCAGCCGTCACTTAGTAGTACACCCCAGCCGGCCGGGTGTCACACCCACCCTCGGGAACGATCCACACTCCCCGCGGGGAGCAAGGGTGGGTCGTAGGGAGGGAGGGAACTAAGTAGTTAAACTCGCAGGCTGACAGAGCAAGGGGGGGTATCTGGGATGGATGAATGGATCACAGGCAGGGGTGGTGGGATGTCCCCCTTTCTCACCCAAACCAGCTGGGCGGCCGAACCCGTCGCATCCTCATCCCCGCCACATCCATCATCACCCACACCATACCAGACCCACCTCCAGAACCGGAATGGCGCTATCGATCGGTCGGTCTGTCAGTTGACATTGTGCAGCAGCAGCAGCAGCAGCAGCAAGCATGAAGCAGCAAGCATCAACCAAAAACGACCAGGGCGCAGGGGGGTGGCATCCTTCTTTTTACGCTCCGCCCAGCTCAGTCCACATGCTTGGCACCCACACACTCTACCACCCACCTGCATAGACCGAGCATTGCCGTAGACAGAGAGAGGGGAGGTGAGAGAAAAAAAAGGATATATAAAACCCCCATCCCACCCCCTTCTCCCCAGGGGGCGAGGACACAGAGAGACAGTTAGATCCCTTTCAGCGCGGCAAACCCACACCCCCAATCGTGACTGAGATCCCCCCATCTCTCCCTCAGCCTTTCACAAGCCCTCGACCCAGCCATGCCCCACAGCGTCAAAGACAAGTCGGGCCTCCTCCAAGATCTTCATCGGTGGTCAGTCACTCCCCATCCAACCCATTTTTGTGTTGTTGCCTTTCCCCTTTCCTGCCAAGAGCATCCCCCACCCCCTCCGAGGATATCCCCTCCAAGCCCTGGCAAGAGCGTCTTCTCACACGCCTGGATATGTAGCAGCGACCAACTCCCCTCCCCACCCACGCCCATCGGCCCCGCCCCCGGCGCAGGCGCCTCCAATGCCCCTCCGCAGCAGCGTTCGCCCATGCTGCAAGCCTGGAGCGACGAGCTCGATCCCCGCAACCTCACCATCAACGAAGCCCTCTTCCTCCTCAGCGGGTTGGCCTGGTGAGTACAAAACCAAAACCCCCCAACAACCATCCCGGTACCGTGAAAACTGGCTGGCCAGCACCGTCCCAGCTAACAAGAAAAAAGCAGCAGTCGCGACGAAGTCCGAGTCAGCAACGGCGGCCAGACAGGGGAGGGGGCGCGGCTATAGGCGCTGCGCGAGGGGAGAGTGCGGTGCGGGGGCGGTAGTTAATGCGTCGTTGGCGGTGGATAGACTTGTTTTTGCACCAGGGTGTGGGGGCCCGGCTTTGTTGTACTTGATTACCACCGCCGCCAGTGGCCATGCGGTGCAGAATCCCAACCCTTGTGTTTGAAATAATGGCGACGCCAGCGCCCCGGTGAACTGACCCAAACACGCCAGCCAGCCAGCTTGTGTGGCTGGAGAGTTAGGCGGCTTAGGCCGACGGGGTGGTGTCTTGGGTATCATTCGCGTGAAAGCCATCGAGTGAGACAGTCACTGCACCGGCTTGTACGAGCTGGAGATGGATGGTCAGACAAAACTGTTGTGTAAGCATGGCACGGGGGGAAGAATTCTCTCATGAAACTTACAGCACGGGACAGATCGTCTATCAAGTCGTCGGCATCCTCAATGCCGACACACAACCGGATAATGTCCTCGGGCATCTGGCGCTCCTGCCTTGTCTTGGCGTCGATGCTCGCGTGGCTCATGCGGCAGGGCATGCTGATGAGGCTGTTGACGCAGCCAAAGCTGACGCTGATGCCCCAGAGGCGGGTGGCCTCGACGATGCGCTCCGAGAGGGCGACATCGCCCGTCTCGAACGAGAGCACGGCGCCGGCGCCGCGGGCCATGGACCAGTGGAGATCGTACTGGGGGTGGGACTTGAGGCCCGGGTATCGCACGCGGAAGCCGTGCGACTCGAGGAACTCGGCGATTCGCTGGGCGTTGCCCTGCTGGCGCTCCATGCGGATGGCCAGGGTCTTGACGCCGCGCATGAGCAGGAACGAATCGTTGGGCGAGAGGCCGCAGCCGGTGGCGTTGATGGTGAAGTACATCTTGTTGCCGATCTCGGTGTCGTTGCAGGCAATGACGCCGGCCATGATGTCGTGGTGGCCCGAGAGGTACTTTGTGCCCGACTCGTAGACAATATCGGCGCCGATGTCGAGGGGGTTCAGCAACATGGGGGAGAGCATGGTGTTGTCGACGACGACGAGGGCGTTGCTGTTGGCGTCGTGGGTGGCGCGGGCGATGGAGGGGATGTCGACGATCTTGATCAGCGGGTTCGTCGGGGTCTCGAGCAGGACCATGGCGGTCTTGTCCGACATGACGGCCAGGACGGACTCGGGGTGGGTGGTGTCGACGTGGTGGACGATGACGCCCTGGTTGTTCTTGAGGTAGGTGAGGAGGCGGTTGGTGCCGCCGTACAGGTCGTCGCCCGTGATGACCTCGTCGCCGGGCTTGAGGAGGCGGGTGATGACGTCGAGGGCGCCCATGCCGGAGCCGACGGCCAGGGCGCGGTTCGCGTTCATGATCTTGGCCAGGTGGCGCTCGAGGTGTGTGCGGGTGGGATTGCCGGAGCGGGTGTAGTCATACTCGTTGCCGCCGTTGGACGACGTCTGCTTGAAGGTGGCCGACTGGTAGATGGGGATGCTGGACGAGCCGTACTGGTCCTTGGACTCGGTGTAGACGAGTTCCGTGGCGAGGGCATAGCGTTTGCGCCCGGAGAGCGGGCTCGAGGGCGCCGGCGAGGGGGGGAGGGCATGGCCGTCGAGGTCGACGCGGGTGAAGACCTTGTTGGCGGCCTGCGACGCAGGGCTCAGTCGGTTGGGGGTAGCCATTGGAGCGGCGGGAGGGCGTCTCGAGGACGGGGACGAGGACGAGGGAGTGTGAGTCAAGCGAGACTGCACGAGCGAGAGCGAGAGCCGCAGCCGCAGAAGCAACGGCAACCGACAAAGACGACGAGGGGCAATTGGCGTCGCCACGGGGCCGAGGGAAAAAACGAGGGAGGGGCACGAGAGGGGCAGGTGCCAGCAATCCCCAGGATATGACGGGGGAAGGGAATTGAGTGAGGTAGGTGTATGTGTATATTTCTCCAGGAGATAATTCGAGATAATAGGTAAGGTACTGGAGAGAACTGGAGCCACCGAGTTTCACCTCATGGAATCCAGTCACTTCTTGTTCCCGAAGAGAGTGACAGTGGCAGTGGACAATGGCCGACAGCAGCTGCCATAGCCGACCGCTTTTTCCATCCGAGCCCGGAGAGTGCTAGTGGCTAATAGTTTAAGGGGTACTTGGTCCCACGGTGGCGACACCGCGTTGGACCAAAGTACCCCGACATCCGACGACGCCTCCCCCACTGTGGAGCCTTCTGGATGACGTGCTTGCTAGGGCCAGATTGGCGCCGATGCGATGCGATGGATGCGATGTGACTGTCAGGGATGGGAATCAACAAACCGAGACACCCCCCCGAAGATGCCGCAACTTGGGCCTGGCTTGTGCTCATCGCGGTTGGCTTGCGGCTTGCATATGGGTTTGGAGCAGCCCAGGGTGTCGTGTGTTTGCTGTTCATCCGCCTCCCCCCCCTCCCCCCTTCAAACCACGAGCCAGCTAAACTTCCCAACGGCCATTAGTGAGCGGCAGTAACAAGCAGGACCAAGGAACCGATGCCGATGGAAGTGATTCTTTTATATGGGTATTGCTCTATAACGTCTGTTCCCCTCTCCCCACAGGTAAGCAGGCGAGGCACACAGCAGCTTGGTACCTCGGTAGGTGATCTTTGGAAACTCATACACGTACACCCTGGGTCGCAGCAACATTAAAGTACACACATTTGGCGTCGACGCTACCACCTAGCCGACTAGGCTCGCGTCACCTGGTCTTCGCCCACCTCCTCGACGTCCTCGTAATCGTCACTCGACGTCTTGGACTCGGCCCCGGACTCGGCGCCGACCGTGCTGGGCTGCTGGCGGGGGGGCGCCTTAGCGGTAGCGATGTGCCCACCAGGCTTGCCAAAAAAGTCCTCGGTCCTGATGCCGCGCACGTGGCTGGGGTTCACGCGCGACATGGCCACCCCGGACGCCCGGTGCTGCCGGATGTACTCGCGCATGGGCACCATGGCCGCGTCGCGGCACGCCTCCTTGATGTCGCTGCCCGACATGCCCGCCGTGACGCGCGCAATGAAGTCCAGGTCGAACTGCTCTGGGTCGCGCTTGGTGTCGCCGAGCACCAGCTGCAGGATGCGCCGCCGTTGCTCCATGCCGGGAAGCGTGACGGGGAACTTCTTGGGCATGCGCCGGAGGATGGCCTCGTCGATGTCGTTGATCCTGTTTGTGGCGCCCAGCACGACGATCCTGTTGGGGACCCCAGCGGCGTTGGTCGATGTAAGGCCGTCCCAGAGCGTCATGAACCTGCAGCGGTTGTTAGCGGGCTACGGGGGTAATATTGGACGTGGAACGTACTCGGCCTTGACCATGCCGCTGGCCTCGTGCTCGCCGCTCCGCCGCGTGCCCAGTACGGCGTCGATCTCGTCGATAAAGATGATGGCCGGCTGCAGCTTCTTGGCCAGGGAGAAGACGGCGCGGACCAGCTTATTGGAGTCGCCGTACCACTTCTCCGTCAGGGTCGAGATGTGGAGGTTGATAAAGGAGGCGCCGCTCTCGTGCGCCACCGCCTTGGCTAGCATGGTCTTGCCGCACCCCGGCGGCCCGTACAGCAGCACGCCCGATGGCGCCGCCAGCAGCGCCCCGCCATGCCGGTACAGGTGCGGCATGGTCAGCGGGTAGATGATGGCCTCCCGGAGCTCCTCGATGATGTCCTCGAGCCCGCCGATGGCGTCGAAGCCCACGGGTATATCCTCGGGCGCTACCACCTCGAGCGCCACCTGGTTCTCGTACTCGTTGAGCACCAGGTCCTCTATCCTCGACGCGTGCCGGTCGTCTGTGCCATCGTCGCCCTCGTCGTATGCCTCCACCCGTGACCGCCGTATCCTCTGCAGGTTTGCCTGGGCTTTTAACCTTGCCTGCTCGTTCTTCTCGCGGTCGGGGTCGAGCAGCTTCTCGAAATTGGGCACGACAAGTTGCTGTACTAGGAAGAAGGCGGCGATTGTCTGGGCGGGGGGTTAGCGGGCAACACCCAACACACAACACCAAACAGCAACCACCGGCTCCAAGCAGCGTGGGGACGCGCGGCGACTAACCCCGGCAGCAAGACCGAGACCCATGAGCAGGTCCCGCATCCGTTTTTGGTCGCTCATGTTGGGCTGCGCGGCGCGCGTGCAACTGTCCGCGCGAGCGCAGTGATTAGGCCGAAGGGGGGTGAAGGAGGGTTGAAGCGTAGGTTGTAGGGAGAGGCGATCTCCCAGACGGTGTTTGGGGGGGCGATGGATGGGGGGTAGTTAAAGAGGGTGCAGCGTTGTACTGGTGTAGCCGTGCCGAGGACGACGACAAAAGTCCACGGTCCACAAGTCGTCTGTCTGGAACACGCGCTTGGAGCAGGCCACGCCATGTGCCAGCGCCACCCGAGCGTGGCTGAAAGCGACCTCTCAAACCCAGGATGGCTGCCTGCAGCGAAGAGCAGTGATCCCAGCCCCCAAGGGGAAAAAAACACGTCTTAGGCAGGCGGAGAAAAGAAAATCCCAGGGTTCCTCTATACTGCGAAAGCCAGTTGGGATTCTATTGCAATGCATTCGCTGCGAGCCCAACGCAGCTTGCGTTCCTCAGTGGCGACTTGGTTCTGGGATGCGAGAGCTGGGGGTGAAAGCAGGGGCGAAAGGTGGGGTGGTGTACCTTACCGCTGCCAGTACCGTATCATACAGCGATGGGCGCAAGATCGGTATTTCGGTATTTGTTTACTTGCGCTCTGAGCGCCAGAGCAACGAAGCGCAAATCCCCAAGCCTCCCCTCCCTGTCCTCGTCGCGTGCCACAAGCACAGCCCGACCACACGCACGCGCAAAAAGGCGCCCCATCACCCCACTCCCCGGAAAGAAGCAGTGGCCTGAGCCTTCCGCGCGCACCAATGTCAAAGACCAAGGTGCGCTCTCACTTGCTGCAGCTGGTGGATTCGGACTCGGACGACGGAATTGGAGGATCATCGCTGCACACCGCCCGCACATCGACCGCATCGAAACCAAGGTCCGCCACCATGCCGCCAAAGAAGGGGAAGCCCGGCCGCCTACCCGCGAACAGGGTCACCAAGCCCGTGCCCACCAAGGCGTCTGCGACCGCCCGACAGCGAGCGACCGACCGCGTTGCAGCTGCCGTCGACGAGCTCGCCGGCGGGGGGGGGGGAGCCGCAACCAAGAAAGATGAACCTGCAAAGGCGACAGGGCGTGGCCGAGGGCGCAAACCCGCTGTGCCAGCCGAAGACGAGGAGGAGGACGATGACGACACGGCAATGACGGACGCGCCAGAAACAGTCGTCGAGACACCGCCGCCAGCTGCAAAACCAAAGGGGGGGCGCGGCCGTCCAAGGAAGGTTGTGGTCGAACCCGAGCCCGAGCCGGAGCCCGAACCTCAACCTGCTCCTGCGCGCCGAAGCAGAAAACCAGCAGCGAAGAAGACGGCCGTTGTGGAGGACGTGTCCGAAATCCCCGAGACCCAGCAACCAGATGCGCCCGAGAGCGACGCCGATGATGACCAGGACGACCTCGCGGACCTGCCCGTCGTGCGCTCGCCAGAACGCACCAGGGCTGGCCGCGGAAACGCCCCAGCTCCCAGCAGCATATCAAAACGCCCGCAACCCAGCTCGCTATCACCGGACAAGGGCGATCCCGCTTTGCGCCGCCGGCTCGGGGAGATGACACAGAAGTACGAGAGCCTGGAGCACAAGTACCGCGACCTCAAGGAGGTGGCCGTCCGCGAGGCCGAGCGCAACTTTGACAAGCTCAAGAAGCAGTCCGAAGAGAAGTCCAAAGGTACGCCCCCTCCCTCCCCCCTCGCCCCTCCTCCCTCCAAACTAACCCCCTCCCAGCCGCCGACGACCTCATCAGCACCCTCAAAGCCGAGCTGGTCACCCAAAAGGAAGCCTCCAAAGAAACCCTCCGCCTCCAAAAACAACTCGAAGCCACCGAGCTCAAAGCCACCACCCTCCAGTCCCGCCTGACCGAACTCACCACCGCCCTCACCGACTCCAAATCCGAGATCAAATCCCTCCAGCTCAAGCTCTCCGCCGCGCGCAGCGCCGAGGCCGCCGCCGTCGGCACCGCCCAGCACCACCACCACCAAAAGGTCCCCGGCAGCGCCATCAAATCCGGCGGGCCCTCCACCACCGCGGGCTCCCGCCTCGCCGCCGCCGCCGCCTCCGAAGCCCACCTCACCGCCCAAATGAAAGAGGATCTTTACGGCGACCTCACCGGCCTCATCGTGCGGGGCGTCAAGCGCGGCGCCGGAACGGCAGAGGACGTGTTTGACTGCATCCAGACGGGGCGGAACGGGACGCTGCATTTCAAGCTGGCGATCGAGGCAGGGGAAGACGGCGGCGAGAACCAGTGCCATTACACCCCGCATCTGGATGAGAATCGGGACAGGGCGCTGATTGCGGTGTTGCCCGGGTATCTGGTGGACGAGATCTCGTTTCCGCAGGCGCAGGCGGGGAAGTTTTATGCGAGGGTGCTGAAGGCGCTAAATGAAGTTGAAGGGTGAGGGTGAGATGAAAAGGGGGGGGGGGGCCGGGGTGGGTTAGGATGGGGATGAGGGCGGGGTGCATGGTGAGGAGCGGTATATACCTACTTCTTTCTATTGTTTTTATGGTTTCACAGTTCTGGCATCTTGTGTTGATCCCGGTAGAGGACGTTCTTTCCGGGATGATGAATGCCGAGTCCGGGGGTCAGTCTACAATGCATGGAGTCTTGGATGGATGCCTCGTCGTTCGTTATTCTGTTGTAACCCTGGACTCACAACCTCAAGGAAGTTGCACACAACCATGCAATAAACTTTGAATTCGTCTTGTCCAGCGCGCCACGCTTCAAGACCCCCAATCCAAGGAGCGAGCGAGCACACACCGTCTCATACAACACTCATACGTACACCCGGTCTATCAACAGCTGTATCCCGCAGTGTGTACAAACCTCACAACCTCTCAAACGCCTCGCTGGCTGCATCGAGAGCCGCCCGCTGCGCCTCCTCGTCTATCCCACTCTCTCTTCGCCCACAAGACCGGGCAAACCGAAGCCAAGACGACGGGGTTTCCCCCCCAACACCCCTTGCCCAACAGGCAGGGGGCTGGTTTCAAGAGACGGAAGAAAAAAAAGGAAACGAACGACATGAACAATAAACATAGACATTACTGGCAAGGCCAGGCATTAGCTCATCTCAACCCATCCCATCCGTCCGTCCGTCCGTCTGTCCATCATCCATACACATCCCCACAAAAACCCAGCGTGAGAGTGAGAGAGAGAAAAAGGGGAGAGGCAGGGAGTAAGGACTCCCTCCCCTCCACCATGCCTAGGTATCCATCCTCGCCAATGATTCCCAAAAACGAGCCCAGCCCGGCCTCCCCTGGGGCAACTGAAGCCATTACCAACCAAGCGGTATCCAACAAGCGAAAAGCGGGGAGAAAGCCCTGACACCCGCTGCGCCAAAGCCATATCCAGAAGAAAGGCAGATCGGTCGCCAAGCTCACTTCCGCTCGCGATGCCAACCCAACCCATCCCGGACCAAGCTCCCCGAAAACGAAGTCGAGAATAAGGAAAACCAAAAAGGACCGCTTCATGCACTAAAGCAAGAAACCACGCTGAGATCCCACCGATGCAAATGCAGTAGTAGTAGTAGGGGTTCGCAACATCGTACCAACCCCCGCCGCCCCCCCAAAAAGCGAAAGACGAAGAAAAAAAGAAGCCTCCCGGACGCCGCCTGTGCTGTGAAGTATATAATCAAAAAGTCGTCGTCGGAGTACCCACGCTCCAGGTCGAACGAAAACAAAAAGAGAGAAGAAAAAAATGAATCAACCCTTACGGTTCCTTCCCCCTCTTCCGATCCTCCCCATCCCCATTATAAATCCAGCTCAACCCCGCCAGCGACCACGAGTCTGAAGTCGAATGCACGACTCCCAGCCACAGCGCGAGCAAATTCGCCAGATAATGCAGCGTGTACGCATACGACACGCCATACACGGCTGCATACACCGCGATACAAAACAGCAGCACGCTCGTGACATGCCTCAACCGGCTCCCCACGCGGGGAATCATTGACCCCGTCGTGAGCGCCTCGACCAGCACGACAAACGGCATCACCGACAAGACATTGTGGTGCGACGTGAAGGGGGTGAGCCAGTGGACGGCGAGGTTGTGCACCCACACAACAAACGTCGGGAGGTTGATGGGCAGGATCCAGAGCATCAGCACAAACACCGAGTGCGCGTAGTTGTAGAAGTTCGAGTTGGCCGACGAGCGCAGTTCCGCCGCGATGCGCTGCGCGCGCACCGTCGTCATCAGCTGCACGAGGCACGCCACCAGGTAGGCGAACTGGTAGGGCACCACCGTCCAGACGAGGAGGAGCAGCACGGCGGTGGTGAGTGTCCGCCGGCGCGGGGACGGCGCGAAGAAGCTGCCGCCGGGTGTGGTGGTGGATGATCTCCGCCGGTCTTCGTTGCGCGTCCACCCGGGGCGGAAGGTGAGCAGGCTGGTGAGGGTGGTCAATAGGTAGGTGAGGAGGAGAGCCATGTAGTTGACGATGGTGCAGACGCCGACGCAGATGATGCCGATGAGGGGAATCAGGAAGAGGAAGAGGGGGTCTGAGGTGCCGATGAGGAGGTCGTTTTGGTCGAAATCGAGCATCGAGGACGTGCCGTTGCCCCAGTGCCAGAGGTGCGCGTTGGCAGCCGATGCGGTCTTGCCCATGTAGAAGGTCAGCATCGTTAGGGACGCCAGCATCAGCGGGATGGATTGCCTCAGGCAGAGGTCCAAGCTCTCGAAAAAGGGGATGAAAACCCCCGTGGTGTCGTACACGCGGAACTGCTTCCTCAACACCAGCGCGACCACGAACGTGGGGAACGCGGCAAAGACGGTGCGGTAGCGCATGTAGAGCTTGCCCAGGCTGCCCATGAAATCGACCGTCAACTCGATGCGGACGCTGGAGCTGCACATCGGGTCGGTCCAGAACTGGAAGCTGAGTCCCTCCTGCTCCGCCTTCTTGGTGAGGGGCGGGGGAACGTAGGGAGCGACGCCGTGAAGGCTGACCGTCGCATCCCGCGCGTTGACAAAGTACTTAGACTCGTACGGCTCGGCCAGGTATTGCCGCACCAGTGGCGCGAAGAGCTCCTCCTTGCCGCGGCAACCCTGGTAACTGATGTGCAGATTGTAGGCCAGCAAGCTCGACTGCATGGACGGCACCCTGATCTCGGAGACCATAGGCCGGTCGGCGGGCAGTGTGAGCTTCATGCCAAACACCAGCATACTCCGGAGGCTGGTGTACCGGGTCCGGTGTGACTGAGACTGGTCGCTGAACTCGGCGACTACGAACCCGGGGGTCAAAGTGGTGGTCTTTTCCACAACCGCCACAAACTGGTGATCGGCAATGTCGTCCACTCCGTATTCGAGATACGAGAACGGCTTGACCTCACTCTCGCCATCCAAGTAAAAGGGAAAGCGCGTTGACCGTGTGGACGCGGGGAGCGCCATGACATCCGAAGCGGCGCTCCTGCAGGCCAAGCGCGTGGTCCCGGTGCTGCCCTTGGAAAGGTCCATCTGGCTCGAGAAGCCGGCCCAAGACTGGCTCGGCTGCGATGGGATTACGCTGCAGAACAGGACCTCCAGCTTGCCGTTTTCGCCGGGCTTGTCGAGCTTCGCATCGGTCAGGAGGGTGAAGCGCTTCATGCCCGGCGATCCTGACGGCGGTATGGGCATGAGATGGGCGCGGACGGTGGCCGCGGTGCCCAGGTTGTTCAGGACGAGGCGCTCGCCCTCGGCGATAATGGAATCCGAGTTGTCGTCGACAGTCAGCAGGGTCGTCGGGTCCGCGCGCGGGGCCGTCTTTTCCGCGACGGCCTCCATTCCGGTCAGGAACCACTTCTTGAACACCCTCATCCGCTCGGCCCGGGGTTTCGTCTGCGTCGCCCGGTGGACGTCCACCACGTCGTAGATGGCCTGCGCAATGACCTTGCGGAACTGGTCGCACCAGAGGATGGCCTGGTGATCCATGCTCGTCCACACGCCCGGAATGGTCGAGGTAAAGACAGTGAAACCATGCGTGTCGGGGACAAACGACTCGACACTTGCATAGTCGGAGGGGACGACGGTATCCAGGCCGCCGCCGGCAATCGAAACCAGAGTGACATGCCACAGGGGGTTGTCATTGGCCCACTGTTGTGAGTAGGCGTGTCTCCAGTAGTCGTTGATGTCCCTGTACGCTTGGACGATCTGGCCGTCGAACGACACCGGGGGGCGGGCGTGCGGGGCGGACATGGTGATGATGGTGTTAATCGAGTTTGATTGATAGTTGGGCATGATCAGCATGGTGCGCGCAACGATGCCGCCCATGGAATGGCCCAGGACGATGACCGAGGTCGGGTCGGGTAGGTCGCGGTCGCGGTCGGACGCGCGGGGGTCGAGGTAGAGCGAGAGGATGTAGCGGATTGCTTCGTTTAGGTACTCGGCCTGGTCGAGCAGAGTCTGACCGTGGAAGGCAGTGATGTCCTCGTTGAAATCGACGGTAAAGAAATCGAGGCTGCGCGCGCCGGCCCTGATGGCAGCCTCGTCGTGCTGCAGGACGTCGTGGAAGTAATTGGCGGTTTCTGCCGCGATCGGGCGAACCTGCTTGTAGCTCCCGGCATTGCCGGGGATGAAGAGAATGGGGACTCCCCTGACCTGCAATGCACACATTCGACATTAGCTAACCCCCGCGCTCGCGCCCAGCAGTTCATTTGCCAGCGGGATCTCGGAACGAACCTTGGTGTCATGGTCGATGCCCTGCTCGCGGTACAGGTAGAGCGAGTACTTGCTCGCGAGGCGCGTGTGCTCCGTGTCGAACTCGTCGAGCTTGGCGTACGAGGGCCGCATGTAAGACATGCGGCACCCCTTTGGGTCGAGCTGTCGTGTCGCCGACGAGTGGACGACGGCGAGCAAAAACCCGATGCCGGTGACGGACGCGAGCAGGGCCAGCAGGCTGATTGCCCAGGGGCTCCTCCATTGCGGGCGGCGGCCGGGCGATGTGGTCTCTGACGGCTTCTCCATATCTTTTGTTGTCTGCGCCGCCCTCCCGTTGGCCGCCGTCATGATCAGGCCCAGGGGAGACGAGGGCGAGGGCGATGTGTGGCTCGGAGACGGCGGCGGCTTCTCTATTGCGCCATTCCCGCTGCGCGAGTCCGGGGGGCGCCAATTGATGCTGCTGGAGCGCCGGCTTATCGAGAAGGAGGCCGGGCGGTCGGCGCTGCGGCGACAGTCGAGCTTGTTGGGGGAGGGATGGGCGGGCGAGGCCGAGTCTCTGGCAAGGGCGGCGGCAGCGGCGGCGGCGGTGGTGGCGGCGAGGCGGGACGAGCTGGAGTGAGGGGCGGGCTCGACAGGAGAAGCATCGTCGCCGTCTGACGAAGCCGACGAGAGCCTCCTCATCCCAGCAGGGGCTGGGGCGGAGGGTTCCTGGTCTGGGAGGAGTAGTGGCGCGAGGCGCTCGTTGTTGCTTGGGCGTTGGGGCCGTTGTTGTTGGGGGGGGGCAAGCGAGGGAATGGCGAGCGTGGGTGGTGGTGAGACGCTCTTCATCGGCGTGTGGCTGTTGATTCCCCTCTTCTTTTCGCCTTCTTTTTTTCCCTCTTTTTTTTTCTTTTTT
>MU855544.1:0-11083 GCA_033296695.1 Staphylotrichum tortipilum | reverse complement strand
CTGCAATATCTCGCTTTTCCCATCGGGGGCTTGTTTTTTTGCTTCTGGTTGGGGCAGCGGGGGGCACCGGCGTCACAATGCGGCCGGCGTCTCTCGTGGGTCGACGGCGGCGAGGCTGAGCGCTCCTTGAGCTTTCCCATGCGCGAAGCAAAAAAACAAGCCCCCGATGGGAAAAGCGAGATATTGCAGGGGCGCGTGGTGCGGGATCCGGAGTCCACGCTGGGCCCGCTGCTGGATGGCTGCAGGCGCTGCAGGCCGCTATTGGTCGCTGCCAGGGAGGTGGTAGGGGGGTAGGGGTAAGGGAGGGGGGGGGTGGTTGGCTGGGCGTTGGAAGGGTTGGATGGGGGTCGAATCGGGGGCGAATGGGTCGAACGGGTCGAATGGGCCACAGTGGGTTCGCTGCTGCTGCAACAAGGCCTGCGCTCGCGAGTGGGTCTTGCTTGGAAACAAAAACTGCTGGCTGGGGGTGACTGGGGTCCTTAAGATAACGGCGAGACGATCATCCCAAACACGGCCGCGAGTTGCGCTGCATTCGAACGCCCGACAACCGGATCCTGGCTCCAGTTCCACTGCCAATTCCAGTCTGCCAGGTTTCAGACGAGAGGACCGGGAAGTGCAAGCAGCGGTGCCTGGGAGGAAACGAGGAGAAACTCCAGAGAAGAAATCAACAGGAGGGAATAAAACGAGCGGCTGCCAGAGTGTTTCTGGCGCAAACGGCCGCGGCTAACTACCAGGATTTGGCGCACGCAATTTGGACGGCGGCATCGAGTGTCGCTGCGCTGCGGCTCGGCGCGGGTCGTTTTCAGCATCCGCTTCCGTCGCTTTCGTCGCTTTTGCTTGGTCGCCCCCGCAACAGATGCTTGGAGACCGGGGATGGATGGACCTCGGGAGGAGCGAGGAATCCTGAGGGGGTCGCCGGCCTGCTAATTTTTCGGTGGTGGAGGATGGTGGAGGTGCACGCGACAGCCAGCCGAGCGAGCGAACGGGGCATGGCTCGACAACAGCGACGAGACAAGGTTGAGGCCGAGCGATGGGGACACGGTCGAGTCAAGGTGAGAGGAAAGGCAGCCAGACACAGAGAGAGAGATAACTAGCAGCACGATTCACCCGGGAGCCCAGGGGGGACGCGAATGATATCCCGAATTGCCCAATCGCTGGTTAGCCGGGCCGCTGCGGGCGGGCAGCATGGACGCGGGACCTCGGGGCGTTGGGGGGTGCGAACGGCGGCCCTGGAGGTTACAACCCGTTTCCAGCCCCTGGTGTCTTGATTAGCATCCTCATCTTGCAGCTTGCAGCATGCAGCGTGCCATTGCCTTCATTACTGAGCCCGTATTCCAGCAGGTTTCTCGCTCGCTCGAGGCATCGGATGGATGGACGGGCGAACAGTCTCGACGGCAGTATGGGATGAATGGAGATGGTCGTCGGCGACCCGAGCTGTGTGAGCGAATGCTATGTGTGTACTCCGTACTGCGTGTGTACTGCGTGTGTACTGCGTGCGGACTGCGTACAGCATGCACTGCACACGAATGTAGTGGACGTGGTACGGCGTCGTCGGACTCTCGCTGGGTGTGTTCTCCTCATCCATGACAATTCGCAGCGTCAGCCATGGAAACCATCCCTCGGTCGTCGATCCAGTTCCAAGGCCGGCAACTTGTCTCTCCACGTTGGGACTCCCCACGGCCGGCGAGGAAAGGCGACTGGGATTACGAAGGCCCTTGGGAGGAAATGCCTTGCCAGCACACCATGTCCAACTGGGTGGCTGCACCCTTCCATGGTTTCCGGTTTCTGGTTGCATCAACCGAATGCAACTCCACGAGACGTCGAGAAAGGGTCGCGGTGGGCGGTTGGGTGTTGTGCATCGCGAGTCCGCGTGTGCCCATTCAAATGGCCTGTGGGTTCTACATAAAAAGTCAACGTCAAGGCCCCCAGGATACGGAATCCTCCGTACTTCGTCCCCTTCGACATCGTGGTTCCCCGTCCCCGTCGTTTTGTTTCGGCCCTACCTCACGAGCGGGCCCCTGCAGCTATCCCACGCAGCCCCCGTTTGGCCTGCCAAGCATAACGTCATTGCACCAGAGCCATGCGAGTAGGCGCCAGACGGCAGCTCTGGCGAAGCTTTCCATCTTGTGTTGCCGAGAAACACGGGGGCGCCAGAGGGCGGCGGCTTGAGTGAGTGGCGTGCTAATGTGCCCAGGGTCTGCCTCCGGCTGACATGCGCCCACACCCTCTCCTCTGCCTCCCCGCACACAGCACGCGTAATGCAATGCCTTGTGTGGATTAGCCCGCCCTGCGGTGTGCCTGCACGATGGACGCCGTCTTGTTTGGTTGCAGCAGCAGGTTCGGGGCCGTCGTATCTGCCAGTGACCAGATGGGTGACATTTTGCTGCAGTCCGAACCCCTGGAAAATATCACCGACCTCGAGAGCGGGAAACAGGGAAGCGGGGGCTGTTGGGACTTGGAACGATAGGGCTAGAACAACCCAGGTAAAGGGTGGTGCTGGATGTTGTTTGCACTCGTTGTTTGGAGCGGCCTGGAGGAGGTGTGATCTGGAGGTTGCATCGAGCCCACAGAGAGCACAGCGCGTGGGGGGACACCTGAGGGAGGTGCTTCTAGATGATTTCGAAGGAACAGCATCCTCCGTCGCACGAGGCGGACACTGCATTCCCGCCGACTCGTCATCAATTCGAAACAGTCCGGCGGCGGAGAGAATGGACGGTAACCGAGGAAACTGATGCAGAGGTGTGCTGTGCCGCCATCGAAATCCTTGTTGTTGTCAGTTGTGGGTGATGTTGGTTGTGGTCGGTGGCGGGACAGGCAGCAGAGGCGGAGCAGCCCAGGAGGAGTGGAGGGGTGCTGTGGCTGCCTGCAGCCACTTGGAGTGAGTTCGCGGTGGGGGCGCTGTTAGCGTGCACAGAACGCGTCCAACGTCGCGTCGACTGCTCACTTACATCGACGGAGCATGGGATCCAGCCTGACGAATCCTCCATTTTCCCCGAGCGACGGGCATGATTAACGGTCGGACGAGATAGCGGGACCTGCTCGGCGAGGCCGGGGAATACAAATAATGGCCTCGAGTGCCACAATCAAGGCCATCGAGTCGAGCACGGTGCGTCGAGGGCTGCGACTGCACCAGGGCGACATCATCGCTGATATTCGAACACCAAAAACAGGTCCATCAAATCCAGTCTGGTCAGGTCATCGTTGACCTCTGCTCGGTGGCCAAGGAGGTGGTCGAGAACAGCGTGGACGCGGGGGCCACTACCATCGGTACGAGACTTCGGACGGCCATCTTCAATGCAACTCCCTTCCCCTTCAAGCCCAGCCCGCTGACAAAAGTCGTTGCCGCAAAAGAGGTGCGCTTTAAAAATCAGGGCCTGGACTCGATAGAGGTGCAGGACAATGGCGCCGGCATCGCGCCCCCCAACTACGAATCCATCGCCCTGAAGCACTACACCTCCAAGCTGTCCACCTACGATGACCTCTCCGAGCTTCAAACCTTTGGCTTCCGAGGCGAGGCCCTGTCCTCGCTCTGCGCCCTGTCACGCTTCACCGTCGTGACGTGCACTCAGCAAGAGGCGCCCCGCGCAGCCAAACTCGAGTTTGAGACCTCTGGGAAGCTCAAGAGCACCAGCGTCGTCTCGGGCCAGCGCGGCACCACTGTCATCGTCGAAGATCTCTTCCGTAATCTGCCCGTGCGCCGCCGGGAGCTGGAGCGCAATGTCAAGAGAGAATGGGGCAAGGTGATCAATCTCCTCAACCAGTATGCCTGCGTGCAGACTGGCGTCAAGTTCACCGTCTCCCAGCAGCCCACCAAGGGCAAGCGCATGATCCTGTTCTCGACCAAGGGCAACCCCACCACCCGCGAGAACATCATCAACGTGTTTGGCGTAAAAACCATGAACGCGCTGATTACCATGGACCTCAAGCTCGAGCTGGTGCCCACCGCCGGGCCCCTTAGCAGGGGCAAGGCGCGGGCCGACGGCAGTGCGACTGAGGTCCGGGTGCTCGGCCACGTTTCGCGTCCTACCCACGGCGAGGGCCGGCAGACTCCAGACCGGCAGATGTTCTACGTCAACGGCCGGCCATGCGGTCTCCCACAGTTCGCCAAGGTCTTCAACGAGGTCTACCGGTCGTACAACGCGTCTCAGTCGCCCTTCATCTTTGCCGACATCCAGTTAGACACCCATCTCTATGATGTCAACGTCAGCCCAGACAAACGCACCATTCTGCTGCACGACCAAGGGCAAATGCTGGATAATCTGAGGGAATCCCTGATAGAGCTGTTCGAGACGCAGGACGTAACGATCCCTGTGTCGCTGGCCCCAGCGCTGAAGCAAACTCCGTTCAAAAAGTCCACAGCCGGCGCCTCCGCGACGCCCACGTTGGCCCAGCCCAGTAGAAGCAGGGCCGTTGCAGCTGGATCGAATCGAGATTCCGAGACAAACTCTTCGATGCCCGAAGAAGACCCGGAGCCAGAGGAGGGGGAGGAGGGGAGGGAGGGCGAAGGGGAGGAGGAGGATGAGGCCAGTGATGGCCACGAGGATTCGAGCGAAGGAGAGGGGGCTGGTGAGCCGCAAACCAAGACAAGGAGGGCTCAACAACCGGCGAGCTCGGTGAAAAGTGTGACGATGTCTCGCTGGCTTGCGAAAGATCAACAAAGTCCCACCACAGCCACCAAGGCCCAGCAGCAATCACGGAGAACCGTCGAGAAAGGGCCCCCATCTAGTTTGGCTGCAGCAAACAACGACAAATTCCAACAGGGCGATGGGGATCAGGAGGAGGATAGGGAACAAGCACCTTCCGGGGAGGCGGAGGCGAAGGAGCTTCCCCAAAACGAAAACTCCTCTCCTAACCCTAGCAGAGCAGAAGACGAGTCGAGGATGAGTTCAGAACCGGCCGAGTCTCCCGAACCCAGTGGCGAGCCCCAGCCCGCGGTTCTCGCTATCGCTCCCCCGACCCAGCCACCAGCGCCGAGAGCTATCCCCTTGGGCACCGCCCGGCCACCCAAACGTGTCACCCAGGAGGTCGCGACCATCACCATCGGTGACCAGACAGTCACAAGCCTGATCGGGAGTCCTGCCAAGCGGCTCAAGATGGACCAAGTCTCAAAACCAGCCAGGGCAGCCACTGGGGAAGGAGGGAAGCGAAGCGCGCCCTTGCCGTCCTTTGGTGGGAAACTTTCACAGATGTTCTCGGCTTCGGCGCGTCCTGGGCAAGGGTCGTCAAGTCTAGTCGAAGACATTGAAGGGTGTGACAGTGAGGAGGTGGATGAAGAAATGGAGGTGGATGAGGAGATGGAAGGGGGCGAAGAGGAGAATGAAGAGGACCTCTTCGTATCCCAAGCAGAGAACGAGCCAACAAGAGATGAGGACGATGAAGATGAAGAACCCGAAAATCAGGACCGAGAGGCGGCGGAGGAAGAGGAAGCAGAACCCAGGGAGAATCCCGACAGCTCAGCCGAGTCAGTGGAACATTCGCCATCTTGCCACAGCGACCACGAAGACGACGAATACGTCGACGACGAGGAAAAGAAAGCCAAGGAAGAGAAAAAGGTCCAGGAGATGATTGACGCCGCCGAGGCTGCTGCCGAACCAACAGAAGAAGGCGAGAGGCGTTCGGAGCTGTTTGTCAAGGGGCGGACGAAACGCAAAGAGAAGACTCTGAACCTGGCGCAGCAGATCAAGACCAGTGGAGATGATATCCAACAACGCCTTGAAGTGCTTTCCCACCAGCTGCCGCAGCCCCGCCTCAAGGCATCCATGGCCAATGGGGCAGCAGGCGTCGAAACCGACGACGCCGAGGAGAAGCTCTCGCTCAAGATCACCAAGTCCGACTTTGGCAAGATGCGCATCGTCGGGCAGTTCAACCTCGGCTTCATCCTGGCGGTGCGCGAGGCCGCCCCCGCCCCCGCCGACTCCCCCGCGAGCGAGGAGGATGACGAGCTCTTCATCATCGACCAGCACGCGTCGGACGAAAAATACAACTTTGAGCGCCTCCAAGCCACCACCACCGTCCAGTCGCAGCGGCTCGTTCAGCCCAAGACGCTCGAGCTGACGGCGCTCGAGGAGGAGATCATCCTGGAGCACCTACCGGCGCTGGAGCGCAACGGCTTCGTCGTGCAGGCGGACACGTCGGGCACCAAGCCGGTCGGCTCGCGCGTGCAGCTGGTGAGCCTGCCGCTGAGCCGGGAGACGACCTTCTCGGTGGCGGACCTGGAGGAGCTCCTGTTTTTGCTCGCGGACAACCCGACGTCGAGCGCGACGACGATCCCGCGGCCGAGCCGGGTGCGCAAGATGTTTGCGATGCGCGCGTGCCGGAGCAGCATCATGATCGGGCGGGCGCTGTCGGGGCGGCAGATGGAGCGTGTGGTGCGGCACATGGGCGAGATGGAGAAGCCGTGGAACTGCCCGCACGGGCGGCCGACGATGCGGCATTTGTGTGGGCTGGGGGCGGCGTGGGCGGAGGGGGAGGGCGGGTTTGATGAGTATGGCGGGGGGACGGATTGGAAGGGGTGGATGCGGGAGAGGGAGGAGGAGTAGGGGTAATTATGGTGTTGTTGCAAGGAAGATGATACCCTGAGATAGACAGACTGGCTTCTTTTGGGCAGCGGGAAGAAAATGAGACAAACGGCCTCGATTTAATGTCTAACTGAACAAGGTTGTAACCGACATTGAGTTCCTACACTACATCCATCATCTCATCCATCTTCATTTGTCCCTCAGCTTCATCCATCTCAAAATAAACAAACACCATTAACTCCAAACAAAATCAAAGACATAACCCAACATTCCCTCCTCCACACCTTCCCCCCCCTCCATCCCCCTCAACCCCCCTTATCCCAAACCCTAATTTAGGTATCTACCTCCACCCTGCCCCCGCCCTCCCCTCCTCCGCAACCTTCCCACTCACCCCCCGTCGCCCCACCACCCTCCCCAAATCCCCATCGTCATACAAATCATTCCCCGACGACACCACCCTCCCACCACCCACCATAATCGGCGGCGTAGCCGCCTTCAACTCGCCATACGGTTTCGAGTAGAAGGCGCTCTCGGGCTGGATCGAGCTGTTCCTGTCCCGCGGCTGGAAATCGTTGCCGATTTTCAACGTCTGGTCGGTGATGTCCTGCCCGAGGCCACCGCCGCTTACGCGCCGGTGGTTGAGGGGGATGTCGGAGAGGATGGAGTTGCGCAGGCGGGAGAAGGGGGTGCGTGGGCGGCGAGGGGCTGGCGCGGGGGTTGTGCTGGTGGGGGTGGGGGTGGTGGCCGGAGGGGAGGCGGTGGTGAGGGGGCGGTGCCGGGGTGTAAAAGTTCTCGTTGTCGTTTGTGTCCGAGTCCGAGTCCGAGTCAGAAGAGGCGTCAAGGGAGGCGTAGGCGGTGGCCGGGGGGGTGCGTTGGGATTGTTGTTGCTGTCGCTGCTGCTGGTGCTGCGGGGTTGTTGCGGGGGGTGGCTTGGTAAGGCGGTTGCGCTGTTGGGTGCGGCTGATGAGCGACTCGGAGGTGTACCAGGTCTCGGTGAACTTTGCGGAGCGCGGCTGGACGGTTTGGGCGGGCGAGACGGGCTCGGCGCGGTAGGACGGGACGGTACCGCTGCTGGGGCGGCTGGAGTAGAGCGAGACCGGGCGGGAGGATGAGGCTGTGGGCGAGGCCAGGTCGCCCGTCTCGCCGAGCGGGACTTCCATGTACGAGGCGCGCTTGGACGAGGGGGGCGGGGCCGACATGCGCTTGAGGTTGAGGTCCTGCGACGAGGGCGGCGCCGACATGCGCTTCAGGTCCTGCGACGTGGCCGAGCTGCGGTTGCCCGGGGCGATCTGGTACTGGCGGCTGGGCAGGTTGAGGCGCGAGTCGTGCGAGGTGAGTGAACTGGCCGAGCCCTGGCGGGTGTGCATGAAGGGCACCGAGGGCGGGCGGGACGAGGCGGCGTCGTCGTAAAGCTGGCTGTCGCGGCTGCCCTTGTCCGAGTAAGAGGCGGTCGACCCCGTGGCGGTGGTAGCGACGGACGACTTGTTGCGGGTGTGGGCGCGCGACGTCAGGTTCGACTCGAGGGGGTTCATGTCGGGGGGCATGTTGGCAATGCGGCGGAACATGAGGGCAAGCCACAGCGAGATGGCGAGCGAGAGCAGGTGCAGGCCGCCGGCGCCGATCAGGCCGTAGTACATGGCGGGCACCATGTACTTGGTCTCGTTGGGGTTCGGGTCGCCGTTGACACTCAGGTTCTCGCTCTTGTTGCGGGTGGTGAGGGCGCCATAGGCGTACAGGGGGAGCACGCAGAGGTCCGAGATGCCCGAGAAGATCTGGTAGGCGGCCGACGAGCCAGGCGCGCGCGAGCCGGCGGGGCGGGCATGGTGGAAGACGCTGTAGAGGCAGAAGACGATGACGACGCCGAGCTGGGGAGGGATATGATTGTCAGTAACCACGTCCTCGGGGGCGCATATTGTGTGTAGCAGGTGAGCTTACCGTGGCGCCAGTGATCCATCCAATGAAGCCCGACACGCTCATGACGGCAATTAGGCCGACGGCCGCAATGGCCTCGACGACCCTGAGCCCCAGCTGGACGACGCGCATGGCCTTGATCCAGCTCTTGGTGCGGCGGCCCATGGGCTTGTACCTGGATCGGCCGGTGGGGACCATGAGGGCGCTGTCTCACTTGTCAGCGCATTGCATCATCACTCGCGGATGTACAGAAGACGGGGCCGTCCTGGAATGGAATGCGCCAGAATGCGCATCTTGAGAAATACAGATCGGGGTCTTACTCGGGATGGCGGTTGAACGAGACAAGCGGCCCGTCCGGCTTGGGTTTCTGCTTCTTGGGCTCCCAGCTGGCGCGGGTCACGGCCTTGGGGTCGAACGAGGCGGCGGGGAAGCGCCCATCGTCCTTCTTGACGGCCTGGTACATGAATGGCGGCTCAGTGCCCCCCATGGTGCCGATGATGGCGATGTTTGGTCACTCTGCTCGCGCGAGGGGGGTGGCGAGGGGAATGCGGGTTGGAATGGAAAAGGCAGTTTAGGCAGTGGGGACGGCAATTGGGGATGTGCATGTGTGTAAAGACAGCCTGGAGGAAGCAGCCGCATCGCAGAGGTGGGATGGGTGGGCAGTTGATGGTGGGCTGGCGAGCCTCGTTTGCGACAACGGTTGACCAGGCAACGGGCACATACCCCTGGCTCTGCGGATGTCGCGGCGTGTAAGCGCCGTGTTTGTGTTGCGCCAGCCAAGCCCAGGCAGGGCTGAAACGGCATCCCGTGCGACACTGCGATTGAAAAGGTCACCCATAATCTTCTCGATGATTGTTGAAGTGAAATCTGAAGATTGTCATGGTTGAGGCTTGCCTCGTCTTCCCTCCCTTTGACTCCCTTTCATCCCCTCTCCGAGATGCTGTGGAGTTTCACAGGCCTCGCCCTCGGAGGGCCGCCGGCGTTGACACAGGCTCCGAGCCCACTGAGACCCACTGAAATGCCCGGCCGATAGAGGAGCCCGCAGCTGTTCGGCGCCTGCAAGCACCGAGAAACTCGATGCATCTCGGCCGGGTCTGACTCAAAAAGAATAAATTCATTCAATAACGGGAATTCTGATTTGTTGCTTTCACCCACACACTCGCTGAGAACCTAGAACTCCCAAGACACGGCCATGCTCGCCACCCAGTGCGTCAGGGCGAGGCCCCTCGCGCATTGGAGACGAGCATCTTCCTTTGCACTCACCTGTACATCAACATCCAGGAGTCTCTCGACCACAACACCTCTGAGGACAACCACAACCACGCCCACTCCCCCGACCCGCGATGGCCGCCCCCTCCGGCTGGCCGTCATCGGCTCCGGCCCGGCCGGGTTCTACACCGCATACCGCGCCATGTCCAAGATCCAGGACATCAAGGTCGACATGTACGAGGCACTGCCCGTCCCCTTTGGCCTTGTACGCTTTGGCGTCGCACCAGACCATCCCGAGGTGAAGGTATGGCAGGAAACAGAGCATAATATCACATGCAGCCCCCAATCTGATTCTTATGCTAACTGCCTGCCAGAACTGCCAGGAAAAGTTTGAAGAGGTGGCCTCGTCCCCCGACTTCACCTTTATTGGCAACGTCTCCATCGGCACCAAGAGCGACCACCCCGACGGCGCCACCATCCCCCTCGCCAGCATCCTCCGCCACTACCACGCCGTGGTTTTTTCGTATGGCGCCGCCAAGGACCGCACGCTGGGCATTCCTGGCGAGGACCTCCAGGGCGTCTACTCGGCCCGCGAGTTCGTCGGCTGGTACAACGGGCTGCCGGAGCACGCCGGTCTGGCCCCCGACCTCACCCACGGCGACGAGGCCGTCATCATCGGGCAGGGCAACGTCGCCCTCGACGTCGCCCGCATGCTGCTCGAGGACGTCGACGTGCTCCGCAAGTCCGATATCGCCGACCACGCCATCGAGACGCTCTCCAAGAGCCGCGTCCGCCGCGTGCACATCGTCGGCCGCCGCGGCCCCATGCAGGCCGCCTTCACCATCAAAGAAGCCCGCGAGCTGATGCGCCTGCCGGGCGTCGCCTTCCACCCCGTTGAACGCTCTCTCATCCCGCCCGACCCGTCCACCTTGCCGCGCGCCCCCCGCCGGCTGATGGATATCCTCCTCAAGGGCTCGCCCACCCCAGTGGCAGAGGCGCCCGCGCCCCAAAAGTCCTGGTCCCTCGACTTCCTCCTCACCCCCTCCGCCTTCCAACCCTCCCCCACCTCCCCATCCCACCTCGCCTCAACAACCTTCCAACAAACAACACTCTCCTCCCCCTTCGACCCGCACGCCTACGCCCTCCCTGCCCCCACCACACCCCCGCTCACCATCCCCACTCCCTTAGCCTTTCGCTCAATCGGCTACCGCTCAACCCCCCTGCCCGAATTCGCCGCGCTGGGCATCCCCTTCTCCGACCGCTGGGGCGTGATCAGCAACGACGGCCGCGGGGGGAGGGTGTGCCATGAAGAGCGCGGGGCGGACGCGGCGATGGAGGTGGGGCGGTTCCCGGGGTTGTACTGTGCCGGGTGGGTGAAGAGGGGGCCGACGGGGGTGATTGCGTCGACGATGGAGGATGCGTTTGGGACGGCGGATGCTGTGGTA
>MU855543.1:25230-46297 GCA_033296695.1 Staphylotrichum tortipilum | reverse complement strand
TTTTTGGTGGGGGAGTGTTGGTGTCGAGTGTTGGAGAGAATAAATAGGGGGGGTGAGGTGTTGATGAATCTGTATCATAGGGTCTCTCCCGCGCGCTGGGTGGAGGATGGTAAAGTCTGGAGCTCGTCAGGGGTAAGTCCACGCACCCAACGGGTTAGTACCGTAGTCACTGAGCTGCTGGCTAACCCTGACAGGTCACGGCCGGCATTGACCTCGCTCTCGAGTTTGTGCGGCAAAAGTACGACAACGGAACCGCCATCGCCGAGGCCATCGCCGGCAGCATCGAGCACAACCCGGTCATGGACTGGCGTGACGATCCCTGGGCAGCTAGGTTTAATGTCCCGACGCAGAATTAGTCTCGATTCGAGCAGGTGCATTGAGATCTGTAGCATGCCAGGTCTATTAAGTCGTGGCTCAACTCGGTGTATTTAACTATACCTATGGGCAAAAGTTGGTTGTGGACAGTGAAGATAGGCACAGGAGGGTAGCACAAAAATAGCGGGATGTCAAGTACACAACCTACTTGCCAGTTCAACACCATCTCGATACAAATGTCTGTTATTAGGCCTCACACAGAGCGGCTAACTATCTATTCCACTGTTTTTTACAAGAATGTAAGTCAGGCGGCTCAACACGAGAATGTGTCGACCCAACTCCTGGTGTCATCCGCATCCTGCGCCACTCCTCCCTACTCGAGTGCTGCAGCTCCTCCCGGGCCATTATCTGTCGCCTCGGATCAAGGCACGTCATCTTCACCACGAGATCCTGAAACTGAGGCTCGATCGGGTACCACAGGCTGAAGGGCCTCCTCTTCTCTCTTACGACTTGAAAGGAAGCGAGGAGTCAAACGAACCGCTCGACAAAAGGGCTCTCCTCTCCTCCGTGATACTCGACAAAACCGCCAAAGTCCTCTATATCGTTGACAAAATGCGATACGTGGAGCTTGAGCATCATGTCGGATGCGTCTTCGGCATCGTTGGCCGCTTCGGAGAAGAAGATCATTGTGTCCAGCCAGAGATAGATAGCCTGGGCCAAGGTAGTAGGCCACTGGTAAGCACCTGGGCAACGACTGGATTGGGGAGGGAGAGGGGGGCGTACGGTGATGCCGAAAGAGAATATGTCGGCTGGGGTATGCTACACCGCTCTTGCCCATGCTTCGGGGCTCCGCCAGAACTGGTTCCCAGTGAGAAGGTTCCCGAGGCCCGGAGAACCGGGAGGCAACACCACGGCATCTTCGAGATCCACGATTTGCACATTATTAACCTCATCGGTGCCATCATCGGCCAGCATTACGTTGGCTGGCTTGATATCTGTCAGGCAAAGTCAATGGACAACATCCCACACAGAAACCAGTAATACATGGACGACCAACCCGAATGGTAGATGCTCTTGTCGTGTAGGTCAGCCAAGCTGGACAGCGCATCTCTCAGGATGCCCTTTTTGGCCAAGGGGGAGATAGTTCGTGTATTGAGCAACTGCAGGTCCGAGGCGAGGAAGGGATAAACAAACATGTGGCGATCGGGGATGGTCTCAACAGGCGTCCGCGTTGAGCTGGCCACGAGCTTCTGCAGATCTATGTTGTACTGGAAGTCTCCCGACATGGTATCTTTGAGGACGTACTGCTCGCCCTCGTGGCTAGCACAAGAGAGATAATTAGACTCAAGCATATTTCACGCCGTCAGGAGCGGGGAGATAGGCTGGAGGGGGCATGCCACTACACTGTCCACAACGGAACTTACCTTGGTACACGCAGCCGAGCCAACGTCCCATCGACCGCTGGTAAATGAGCTCATCAATCTTGTAACATCTCCCGGAGGGCGAGACGATCTATGTTCCTTGGGCGAGAGGTTTCTGGCCTGTCGCCAGTAAGGAGGAGGGAGAAGCCGCGATCGACGACACGTTGGCGGGCGGGACTGGATACCGTCTGGAAGCGCAAGGAGAACGACTTAGTTGGAGATGATTACTGGTCAACAGCAGGGGAAAGGGGAGAAATCAAGAAATAAAGGATATACGTGAATGAAGAAAACGCGTACACTATGCGCCCGCAGGGTAACTACCTCATGACACTGAGGACCAGACCAAGTCCTCTTCCCAGGCAACGACGAGAGCTGCAACAAGAACAAGGAAAAGTAGGACTGCCAGCACAGTGCTCATACACAAGCACGCTCGGATCTCTAATATCTTTCATCATAGTTACTCTATAGTTATAATAACTAACACCCTAGTTGCTATCGTACCGTTCATGGCGACAAGAACCACAAATACTCTCTGTCAGAGCACACACTCTGGGAGTCTCTTCAGTCAAGATAATCGCCACAGGGAACGGTTCAGTGGAGCGAAGGCGTGAAGTTGCCTCTGTTCATACAACGGAACTGAACCTTGCCCTCTAGTCCATTGCCCATGGGCTGTCTGCTCGCCTCTTTATAACCCGACTTCCCATGCGCCTCGCTTGCCCCTCGGCACCTGTGCGCTGCTTGTTTCCTCCACAGTGCGCTTCCTCTGCTGCGGCCGCTGACTCGGTAGCAATGCATTGGTCTGACGTCGACATGGTGTGGTTTGTTGTGGCCGTTGTGTTGTTGTGATGGCCCGTGTCATGTCAATGCGCCTTCGCCTCGCAGCCTCGGTGCTGCCTCGTTGCAGCCTTGTCGTCCTTGACGGCCGTACAACCCTTCCTCTCTGTGGTGTCCGTGACACTCTCCAAGATAGGATACGGAGATGATAGAGGCTTCCGGCTTCTCGCTACTATCGGGGCTGTTATAATTGAGTCACCGTGAAAGTAAGTGTTCTTAAAGCTTCCTTTACGTGACAACATTAATATGCTAGTTATCTTCCTTAGCCATGCCCGAAGCATGTGAAAAGTGCAAGGCGTGAGAAGGCAGAACCTCTAGGAATAGGAAACCAGGACGATAACAACAGAGAGAGATAACTAGAGATAGAACAAACCAACAAAAGATCCCAGCCGTGAGCCACCGCAGTTTCACGTTCGATAGTCTAACAACCCTCCCCCATGACTCCAAAACAACACACCCCAACCAAGTAAACCCCCCCTTTCCTCCCCAAACAACTTCACCCCTCCCTCCCACCTCCAGCCCCATTCCCCCCTTCCCTCCCTCCCTCGTCCCCCCCAATCTTGAGCGTCCTAAACACCCCCTCCCACGAGTCCACATTCAGATGCGCAAACCCCCTCCCCTCCGCCTTTTGCTCCGCATACCACTCCATCGTCGGCGGAAACCGGTACTGCATGGTCGTCGCGCCGGGCGCCCTCGCCTGCGCGATGCGCGCCTTCTCGTACAGGTGGTTGACACACCGCGACCGCGGGCGGTTAGAGCCATTGTTGTTGCTGGTGTGTCCGCGCGGCGGGTGAAAGATGATGCGCGCGTGCTCATGCTCGTCATCCTCGGCCTCGGATGAAGGGGGGCGGTCGCTGCCTGGCTTGCGTTCCTGCGTCGGCAAGTCGAGGTCCATGAGCTCGCTGCCGTCGCGGTCAACGAAGAGGGCCGATTCGGGCGTGTCGCTGCGCGCGCGGCTTGTGGGAGCAGCCGCGGCGGCACGCGGGGGTGACGGTTGGATGGCGGGCGGGCGGCGCGGGGCGGTGATGCCGAATTCTCTGACTCGCCTGTACGGTGTTCTCTCCATCACGGGCTCGGGGGCTGGCAGGAAGCTCCTGATTTCGCCGAGCATGCGCCGGAGATATTGAAGCGTGACGTCGTTGGGGTACGGCGAGTCGCAGTCCTCAGGCCACTCCCACCCGCCGAACCACACCTGGTCGAGCCAGGTGCCGTTGTTCTTCTCGTCGCAGTGTTCTCGCACGTGCTGGATCAGCTGCCGCTGCATAAAGATGAGATCCCTCTCCGCTGGAGCCTTCCCGTCCGGGTAGCGGGTTCTCGCGGCCGGGTCCCAGATGATGAGCTCGCACCGCCCGTATGGCTTCTTATGTGGACAGACTGGGCGGTAGACGGCGATCCAGGGGTGCCGCTCGGGTGACTCGCGCGGGGGAGGGTTGTCGGAATCCCACTCGGTGTCAATGGTGTAGAAGAAGCCGACGTACGTGTTGTAGCTGAAAGGCGTTCTGCGAGGCCCTTTGCCGTTGTAGCAGGCGCCAAAGGGGAAGGCGAAATTGAACCAGTCGTGAATCCGGGAGAATTTGGCAGAGAAATCCCCGAAATGTTCGGCCATCTCAAAATCCAGCCAGGAGACGGGGAACCTGAATAATATCCACTGCAGCCGGAAGCCATCCAGAGTTTCCAGGCTCTCGAGATAAGAGGCAAAGCTGGCCGGGTCCTCCATGCGGATGAGGTTGCTTTGGAAGGACCAGGGGCCTTGTTTGAACCCGGCCATCTTCTTGTCATCGTCGTCGGGCGAGAGTTGGGCGCGCCGTCCCCCGCTGTTGTCCTCGTCGCCTTCTGCCGCTTCGATCTGGTCGTTCCTTTCCTGGAGGACTTCCAGGACCGCGTCAGGGTCATTGAGGGTGACCTTGGTGTACTTCGGGATGCGGACCTGCCGCTCGCCTCGCCTGGACTCGCGCGTGATGGTTCGGCCGGAGCCAATGACGTGGAACTTGCGGAATTGGTCGGCTCGCAGCGTCGCCCACCAGCCGAACCAGTTGATCAAGCTCTGTTCGTCGTTCGGGTCGATCGACGAGTCGGCATATATCAGCTGGCTGTTGTCTTCATCGTGGGCGAACGCGCCGGCTGTCACCGTCCTAACCATGTCCAATTCGGATGCGACTTGGGCAGCCAGGTATCGGCTCCTGAAGTCTTCTCTGCCGAGCCCCACACGCTCGGCCTCCCTCTCTGACATTGAGTCGCCCGATGTGTTGTTCAACAGGTGTTGCCGGGCTTGGTATCTCTCATCGGCCAGCTCGGAGAGGTAGTCGGGGATGTTGAACGCAGTGACGAGACGGAAGTGGAAACTCCCTCCCCATTTGCCCCTGAACCACTCCAGGAACTCGAGAGAGCGCTGGGGCTCCGACACGAAGAAGCTGGGGGTAAGGAAAATGACCGTTCGGTACGGGAACAGCCGCACCAGACGCATATCCCCAGGAGACAGTGGATGCTTGGGCTCCGAGATGGATGGGTATAGGGGCACCTTGTTGACGGGCTCCGAGAAACACCAGTACTCGTCGTTCCTAGAGACAAGATACCGTCCAAGATGCGGGAATCGGCGCATGCTCCATGCCAGCATCTCGTGAATGATGACAACCCCGGGGATATGCTCCACCTGAGCTCGAAAAGCAACCCAACCTCCGGCGTGCTGACTGGTAAAGATCTTGCAGTCCGGATTTGTCGCGCGCAGCCAGTGGTAGAGGGCTTGCCCGATCTCCTTTCTCGAGTCTGGGATCGCCAGGAAGAAGCTATGGACAGGCAGGGGATTCGGTATTCGGGGGAGGAGTTTGTTGTAATCGAAATCAAACAGCCGCCCGACCATTTGCCCCCGTGCTGAGGGTTCGTTCTTGTCCTTCTCGGGTTGTTCCCGCTTGTCGCCTCCGGGCGCTGCTTGGAATTCCGGATCGACGGTCAACGGCGGCAAAATAAGCCTGCAGTTTTGCGACGATGAGAATATCATGTACCCCAGCGCGGCCTCGGGAGTGCCGATGGTGTTTTGGTCTCCTGCAATCGATTTCCACTCCTCGCAGTTGATCGGGTACACCAGAACGTTGTAGTCTCCCAGCAAGCAGCAAATGGCCAGCAGCCCGCCCGTCAGGTATTCGGCAACGCGTCCCAAGGTCGCGTCCTCCTGGGACACTAGAATTCCACTGGCTAGGAGGTCCTGAACGACGACGCCAAGTTGGGCAGCCGCCGTCTTCGCGAAGCAAGAATGCTTGAATTCTAGCGTCTCAGCGGCTAGAAATCTCGAAAGCCAAGAAGGCTGGTCCGCGGATTCGCAAGGGAGCCCGTTCAAGGTGACCTTGATTGAGGAGCGGCCAAAGATCAGTGTCTTGGTTGAGTTCCGCGTTTCCTTGGCCGGAGGGGTCGGGCGATGGCTCAGGCCTGCGGCGGGGATGTCGAGATCCATCTGCTCCGGCTCTTGGGCGATAACAAGTTGAACCTCATCGTCGTCTTCATCCAGAAACCTGACGGACTTGCGTTTCTTTTTGGGGGCTACCGTATCCAGGACGTTGGCGGTCGGTTTCGGGCTAGTCTGGGCAGTCACTTGCGGCGGTTCAACTGCTGTGGGAGTCTCCAGAAGTCCTCCTTGGGGCGATGGTAGCCGGGTCGGACTTAGGACGGGGCCGGCCGAGCCTCGCCTGCCTACCGATTGCCCGCTGCGCAGGTCGAAAAGCTGTAGCTTCGAAGCGTCAGGGGCGATATCCTCCTTTTCCCGACTCCTCAGCTGAACCAGCCTGCGCTGGCGGTGCTTGTCGAACAACTGCGGGGTCTTGGTTGTATCCGACATTGCATCCCCGAGGTTTGCGCGCTGCCTTCTGGGCTTGCCGCTGGTGAAGATATTCCCCGCTGGCTGTGCTGTGCTCTTCTTGGCTGTGAGAGTCTTGCGGGCGCCGAGACTCGGCTTGGAGATCGTAGGTGCTGTTGTCCTTGGAATCGTGACGGCGGGCCTCGTCTTTGATTTAGGTGCTGAGTCTGTTGAGGAGGGTTTGCTGGGCCTTCTGGCGGTTCCCTGGTAGCCTGTGGGCTGGGGACGAGCTGTCTGCTCTCGTTGGTTGGCGAGCGACGATTCTGTTGGTTCCCGAGCCGCCGGCATGCTCTGGCGAGCCTCGTCCTGGGGCGGGGCGCTGCCAACAGCCGGGGTGGCTGCACCTGCATGTAAGGGGGCGGTAGCCGGAACCGCGTTCTGCACCTTTTGTTGGTTTGCTGGTGCCGAGTCGGCAACTTCGGCCTCGACGGCTTCCTCGACGGCTTCCTCATCGCTCGAGTCGGGGTCGGCGAAAGGAGGCGTCAAGGTGAGGCCTAGCTTTCCCCGCTTGCAGTTTCGGCGGTGATGGCGCTCGGCCTTTTCCTTCTTTGCCAACTTGCGGGCGTTCTCGAATTTCTGAATGTCGAACAGCTCCAGTTCGCCAGCCGCGTGCTTGGCCTTGTCCTCCTCCCACATGGCCTTGAGTTCGGAACCCAGATTCGCCTCGGGCTCCCAGGTGCTCTGGTGGAGGGGAAAGCCGGTCCACTCTACGAGGTAGTACATGTTGCCGTCAAACAACTCCTCGGCCAAGATGCTCTCGACGCCGAATTCCTGATCCGAGTCGTGTCCGGACACCGTGGACGTGAGAGAGATGTTATCGTCGCTCTCGTCTCCGTCGGGGGAGCCGTCCCCGAACGCGGCGGTTGGGCTGATCTTGAACATGGCGGATAGTGGCGATGGGCGACAGGCAAGTCGGTTCTGGCGGAAAGAAAATCAAACCTGACGGCACCGGGACGCGTCTCGCAGCCTTGGGGCAACCGTCGTCGGCGGTCCGCTGACGGCAAAGCTGGGAGGATTTGACAATCAAGATTAGGCGCCGTGGCGGGCGGGTGTCGATGGATGCGCAAGGTCGAGTTGACCACTTGAGTTGATGAGATGCGTGGCCGATGGTCACGGTGCTAGCTCATGCACCCAGCGCAGCGCGGGCCGAGCTCCAGGCTCAGGTTCTCAGGGAAGGAGGTACGTGCTCGCTTCCAGATCCAGACTGGGGCTTGGGTTGGCGCTCGAGTCCTCGTCGGCTCTCACTCTGGAATAAGTAGGTGTCGTGGAGGGCTATGTGTTGCTGGGCTGGCCTCGATGGATTCAGGTTGCTGGCAGTTAAGATCATCCAACTAAACGCCAGATGACAGCCAAGAAGAGGGCGATCAATGGTTCAAGACTTCTCACGGCGCTTCGCAGGCTGACGACGACTGGCCCAAATGAGCACTGGCAGGCGTCACTTCGACGGCATCGCCCATGAAAATAAACCGGGCTAAGTGCACGCTTGGTTGAGTTCACTCTCTCCCAGGCAACAAAAACTGCCAGCTCAAGCTCAAGTGGGGTTTTTGCTTTTTTGGATCCTTTCCCTAGAAATTCGCTGTGACCAGGCAGGAGAAGAAAGGGCCTGTGGCCAATCAGGAAGCCGCATTGGTTTTATCGCGCACAGGTCCCTCTCTTCCTCACCGTGACCAGCAGCAAGGAACCCAGAACAAACAGACTTCCTTTGGCAACTGCCACGGAATGCAGTGTGTATGGAGTTGCATCTCTCTTTGCCTGGAGAAACTACTGGAAGATATTCCGGCCTGCTCCACTCTGAGCCAAGCAATTCAAATCCTGGCCCTGGCTAACCCCCGTCTTTGTGCGAAAACGACTGCCTGCCACGCAATGGAACCTCTGCTCTGTTCTGATATTGATCGGTGCCTGGACTTTGGTTGCGAGCGCGAGGCACGTGATGCTCTCCGAGCCACAAAGTCCTCTTGACCAGCAATCGAGCAGATAGATGAAGAGACGATGCCTGCCCACAAGAAAGGCTTTAGGATGCACTATTGAGACTCTTGCTTGACTTGTCCCATTTTCTGGTGGTTGGTTGTTGGTCAGAGCCTCCCCCTTGTGTCTCACTCTCTGTCGGCTCCTCTGCCCGCTCCAGCAGATCACCCCCTGGTGGCCTGGCCTGGCACCGCCACTCCGCCGTCAGCTGCAGTGGGCGCCGCCCCAACCAACACAACGACCCACCACCGCATCCATCCCCCGAGGCGCACCGACCATCCATCCTCCTGACTCTCCTCGACATACCATCAATCAGCTTGCACAAATCACCAACACATCGCCATTTCGCGGCACTCTCCGATCTCATTTCGCGCATAATTCCCCACCGCAGCAGCCATGGCCAACGACGAGTACGATGTAGGTGCCCCCTTCGCTGCTGCCGCCCGCTGCTTTTTGTCCTGCACGGCATTGCGCTAACCCGAGACCCTCTCCTGGATAGTTCCTATTCAAAGGTGTGCCTAGCAGCCCCCCCCTCTTCCTCCTCCCCTCCTTGCCCGACCTCGAAGACATACGTACACGCACACACACACCACACGATGCGCCCAACTGCCTACCCGTCCCCTTCAACCCCGTCGCGCGCGGGCATCCGGCTGACTGTCTTGCCTCTCGTCCCTAGTGGTGCTGATCGGAGACTCGGGTGTCGGAAAGTCCAACCTGCTCAGCCGATTCACGCGCAATGAGTTCAACCTCGACTCCAAGTCGACCATCGGCGTCGAGTTCGCCACGAGGTCCATCCAGATCGACAACAAGACCATCAAGGCGCAGATCTGGGATACCGCCGGCCAGGAACGCTACCGCGCCATCACCTCGGCCTACTACCGCGGCGCCGTCGGCGCCCTCCTCGTCTACGACATTAGCAAGAGCCTCTCGTTCGAGAACGTGACGCGGTGGCTGAAGGAGCTGCGGGACCATGCCGACAGCAACATCGTCATCATGCTCGTGGGGAACAAGACCGATCAGCGCCACCTGCGCGCCGTGCCGACAGAGGACGGCAAGAACTTTGCCAGTACGTTGCGATACCGATGCGTTTACGATAATACATGGAGTTGGCAGAGCTGACATACATATCCCAGGCGAGAACGGCCTTTCCTTCATCGAGACATCGGCGCTCGAGGCGACAAACGTCGACCTCGCCTTCCAAAACATCCTGACTTGTACGGCGCCCTCCCTCTCTTTATCTCATCACCTGTCTCGTCCCCAACTGACACTCCATTCTCCTTCACACAGCCATCTACCAGATCGTGTCGAGCAAGAGCCTGGCAGAGGAAGGGGGCGACGTCGGCAAGAAGTTCGACCCGAGGGAAGGCAACAACATCTCGCTCAGCCAGGAAGGAGGGAAGGAGGAGGCGAAGGGTTGCTGTTAAATACCCCGGGGGGCCCGGCACGATTACACGGCGTCACTTATGTCTGATATGAACGACTGGGGGAACCTCTTTTATGGCCACGGGGGACACGGATCTGCTACACCTTGGGATGCTGGGAGGGGGTTGGTGGCTGGGTGGCTGGGTGGGGGTTGCGGGAGGGTTGACTTCTTGACTTGAGGGGGCTATTCGACTTTGTTCTTTGTTGTTCTGCTGCTTTACCTACCTGTACGTGCTGTTGGGATTTCGCAGTGGTTTTCCGACCATCCTTGATGCATGGATTACGAGGCAGTTAGTTGAATGGACACGGGGTAATACCTCATTGTGTTTTCATGCGATCCTTGGTTTTGCGACGACTTGAACTGGTCGATCAGAGCGGGACAGCTGGTCTCGTCTCCGCCTGCTGCGGATAACTCCATCCAAACGTTGGGCTGACGTGGGCGAGGCCTGGATTCGCGCCGGGTCTCTGGAAACCCGCCGGCTTCTCGCCAGCGGCTGTTTGCCAGTTCTCCGTGATCAGCAGGTGTTTCGCCGCACTCCCCTGCCCCTTGTTTGGTCATGGCGCGGAAAGGTAAGTGCAAACAGTTCAAAAGATCACTTTTGATTTTCCGGAGCCGTGTTTCAGAGTCGCAGGCTCTGGGACAGGGGCTATTGCCGGATGCGGATGGACTGGGCGATAAGCGATTGTGATAAGCCTTATCGGCGAGTGGGGCCCAGCGAACGGCCGAACTTTTTTTTGTTCGGCTAGCAGTCGAGGTTGTCGCGATGGATTGCGTAGAGAGGCCCCGCCAAGAAAACACCGACTCTCCAAACCACACCTCGACCACAGACACAATGGCGGCCGTATACAAGTCTCTTTCGAAATCGAGCGCCTCCAAGGCCGACAAGGATGCAGAGGCGAGCAATGGCGCCGTGGAGAGGAAAAACAAGCAGAGGGTGCTCATCCTCTCGTCAAGAGGCGTCACCTACAGGTAAGCGCGACATGCAATGCGCAAGTCTCTTGCTCGCGCGCACGAGAGAGAGAGAGGTCCATGGCTGACTTTGGGGGGGAATAGGCACCGACACCTCCTCAATGACCTGGCGGCGATGCTGCCCCACGGCCGGAAAGACGTCAAGTTCGACTCCAAGTCCAAGCTGTACCAGCTGAACGAGCTGGCCGAGCTGTACAACTGCAACAACGTGCTCTTCTTCGAGGCGAGGAAAGGGAAGGATCTCTACATGTGGCTCAGCAAGGTGCCTAACGGGCCGACAGTCAAGTTCCACGCCCAGAACTGTGAGTCGGGATCGAGAGAGGGTTCCTGAGCAGAAGATACACGAGCTGACGACGGATGACCTGCAGTGCACACGATGGAGGAGCTCCACTTTACAGGAAACTGCCTCAAGGGCTCACGACCGGTCCTCTCCTTCGACGGCGCCTTCGATACAGAACCGCATCTCCGGGTCATCAAGGAGGTGTTCCTGCAGATCTTTGGCGTGCCGCAGGGGGCGCGCAAGTCCAAGCCCTTCATCGACCACGTCATGGGCTTCAGCGTGGTGGACGGCAAGATCTGGATCCGCAACTACGAGGTCCGGGAAGTTGAGAAGGTCAAGGGCGACGAGGGGGGCGAGGCGCAGGAGGACGGCGGCAAGCGCAAGAGCAAGAGCAGCGCCAGCGACCGGGACACGGACGTCAGCCTGGTAGAGATTGGCCCGCGGTTCGTGCTCACGCCGATCGTGATCCAGGAGGGCGCGTTCGGCGGGCCCATCATCTACGAGAACAAGCGGTTCATCTCGCCGAACCAGGTCCGGTCGGACCTGCGCAAGGCCAAGGCGGGCCGGCACGGGGCGCGCATGGAGCAGCAGCGCGACAGCCTGGCGCGGCGCCGCGGGCTGGGGCTAGACGGCGCGGCCAAGAAGGAGCGCAGCGCGTTAGATACCCGGGAGCTGTTTGCTTAGATGTTCTGGGGGGAATGGATGACGGCGCGGCTGGCGTTTTTGGTTTGCTCTCATGGGACACGGAGCAGTGAGACGCTGCTCTCTCTCTTGCCTGGTGGTTACTTGGTATAATTTGGGATGCTGGTCTCAGCATCCTGCTTCATAATCACACACATCACCCAGCCTCATTTCCCCCAGCCTCTTTAAATCCCCTGATCATGTTCAGTTCCTCTTCAACTGGCAGCTTGACCGGTCATGGCCTCAACCCACAGCATCACCAACCCTCCCACAGGCCGACCAATCCCCTACCCCCTGTCCCCCACAAGCACGGACCCACCTTACCGGGGTCTCTCCGCGGGAGATGGGGCATTTATTGATCAGGATGTGCCTCACTGAGCGACTGTCGTCGCGTCTCCCTCCTCCTCGTGCTCAAGATACGACACCGCGTTTGCCCAGAATCCGAGGACACTCGGCGACCAAAGTTTCCATTCCGTGCCCCCCATCGTTATCATCATCATTGGCAGCACCAAGAATAAAAACGAATTAAAAGAAAGAATGACAACGGCGTCGTCGCGCCCCCCTCCTCGGCGCCGGCGGCGGTCGAGGGTGAACTGTGGCCGCTGCGGCAGTGTTGTTGCCGCCGCCCTCCTCCCCTCTTTTGATAGCCCCAACGGCGGGGTGGGTGCGCAGTAGGCGCTTGCGGGAGACTGGAGGCTTGACGGGGTGCCGTTGAGTCTCATTCTTTTTTGTCTATTCCCTCTCTCCTTCGCTGTGTGCGGTGCTGGGTGTGAGTTCGTGTGGTTGCTACCAGGTTGCGATGAGTTCGGTTTACTTGATGGGGTTGCGGGTGAGGGTGTTGCTGATGGGTTGTTAGCTGTCTTAACCCGGCTGTTCCATGGCTGCCTCCATCGACAACATCCAGGCCCCAGCCGCTGCTGGCCAGCCCAGTCCTCCCACCCTCCAATCCCTCCCCGTCGAAATCCTCCTCGAGATCCTCTCCTCCTCCTCCTTCTCCACCATCGAGAACCTCCTCCTCACCTCCCGCCGCCTGCACGCCATCATCTCCACCCACTGGCCCGCCTTCATGTCCCCCATCCTCACCGCCGAGTTTTCCCCCGTCCAGCCCTTCTTCGACACCTACACCACCGTCGACCTGCCGCCCGGCATGTCATGCACCCACCTGCTGGCCGTCTGCAATTCCCTCCCGGGTGCGTCGTTTGCCCCCCTCTTGGCGTTTTGTCGTGCGATCCGCCGGTGGGAGGCCGAGTTCCCGCGCCTGCGATTCGGGCGCGCCGCGCATTGTAGTCGCGCGCTGAGGCCGCATGAGGCGGTACGTTTGAGGGGGGCGCTGTATGTGTGGTGGCGGTATGCGAGGAGGTTTCATGGTCCGGAGGCGACGGGTGGAGGTAGTGATGGTAGTGGTGGTGGTAGTGGTGGTGGGAGCGGGAGCTTTGAGGCGACCAGGGCGTTTGTGAGGGCGCTCTCAACGACGGAGTTGCATGAGGTGTATGATTTGTGGACGACGGTGAGGGGGGCGGTGGGGAGGAAGGTGTGTCCGTCTGTTAGTGTGGTTAGGGGGGGTGGGGTAAGTGAATTCATTTGGTCTTGGGTTTTGGGCTGCCTTTTGTGGTGTTGTTTTTTTGCTGACTGTTGGTGTTCAAGGGGAAACTCCTTACCGAGGAGGAGGGCGCGCGCGTGGGATGGGGTGACGTTGCGGAGAACTGCGACATTCTCGATACCATGCTGAAGCTGAGCCCCGAAAATATCCTCCACCTGCTTGTGTATCGGCACAGGTACGCGACCAAGGCGAGCGTGGTCCAGTTCATCCGGTTGCGGCATCCACGGTATGCCCCCTTCCCCTATCTCCCTCTCTGGAAACGAGGAAGCTGATAATCACCCCATCCCAGCATCGAGGACAGCGTCGAGACCTTCAGTCACGCGATGCTCGATTTGATGGAGCTGCGCAGCGCGGGGCCGAACTGGCCGTTCCCGTGCACCGGGTACCCCGGCGACACGGGCGGCATCCTCGACCACAAGCAGCCGGATCAGGAGCAGCTGCGTGCCGTGCACGCTTCCGACGGGGGCACGGGCACCCCGGCCGGCGGCCTGTGGTGGGGGTCGGCGGGGCCTACGGTTGACAGGCCCGGGAGGCTGGAGCTGAGGCCGTAACAGGCAAGCTAGCCACCGAAGTTTGGAAGAGGCTGGTGCGGAGTCTTGATGCCCCTTGGTGTTTTCTACGCGTATGTTGGGCTGTAACTCAGTGGTCATGTGGAGATGTGATAGTTGGAGAGCCAACTGGATGGCTCATGCTATCCGGGTGTCTCATCTATCCCGTGCATTGAAGGCCATCTCTCAACCGCGTCCCATGCCGTCCTGCTGCCTGTTGCTGTGAGCCCCTTTCTTAGAAGACGTCAGCCAGTTGCTGGGCAAGAGTACCCTACAACAGAATTTGGGAGCCCTTGTACATCTTGCCCGTGCCTATTGTGTACCACAGGAATGAATTGACAAAACTGAAATGCAGTCAAGATTTAGTCCATAGCTAGAGTTGTCTTTTGCTATTTGAGTGTTTTGTTTCCATTGTGGAAATGGGAACAATGCAATGTCAAAATGTGCAGGGGCGGACTATTTTGTAGTGAGGGTGGCGGCGACTGGCTGGTTGCCAATTCACCCAGCCACTCGTGGTGCCAGCCAGGGACTTGCTCCTGAGACAAACATCCACCCTCTCTCACTCTTGCACACTGATCCAGCCACCCACCACTCACCCACTCAGTTGCCCGCCACGTGCGTACACACTCACGGAACACCAAGTCTGAGACCCTGACTTACGGTATGTCTACTACGGATTTTTCTAGATGCTCCAGAACGATGCTCGGCGCATGCATTGTGCACACCGCAGACCAGGGCGCAGTGCTTGCACAAACCGGCTGGGGGGATCAGGGCTATCGTCTTTCTCTCGCCTTGCACCATTGGCCCTCTCTCATTCTCGCACATCTTATAGATGTCAAATTTCTAACGATTTGACAGATAGTGCTTCAGCTCACCTGCAACACATCGGCTGGCGTTGAGCTGTCGCGTGCTTGCTGCCCGGCCCAGGTCGTGCTCAGGCTGCTGGCGACTGCTTGCACGCCTCCGCCGGGACGGGGCTTGCCACAATCTAGCTTGGAGTCGGTTGGTATTTTTGACTATCGCTAGCAAGGAGAGGCTCTTTGAGGAGTCAAGCGAGTGTACGTTCTGGGACCCCCACCTCACCGCGGTCTTCAGATCCACACCACTATTGGTTCACTTGAGTCTTTCATGAGTTGGTCACTGACAAAGCGATATGAAGACACACCTTCTACAAATACGCCGGTCTGGTAATCAGCCTGCCTAAAATGGATGACAACGACAACGATGTTGTCATGGATGGCGAGTACTCCCGCCTGACCGAGACAGGAAGCAACAATGCTAACCGCTTCTTAGACCCCACGACGACGACTGGGGATAGCTCGCTGGAAATCCCCAACGAGAGCACCTATGACGCCGCACTGGACGAGGGCCTCAATCCCAACTCGACGGGCTACCCAGAGCATCTGCGTCGGCGCGGCCTGCTCCCCACGGGGTGCTGCTACGACGACCGGATGAAGCTCCACGCCAACGCAGACTTTGGGCCGAATCCCCACCACCCCGAGGACCCGTCGCGCATTGAGTACATCATGAAGATGTTCAAGAAGAACGGCCTCGTCTTCACGGGCTCGGACGCCGACCTCATCCGCATCATCCAGAACGAGCCCACCAAGTACATGTGGCGGATCCCCGCCCGCGAGGCCACCAAGGAGGAGATATGCTCCGTCCACCACCCGGGCCATTTCCTGTGGGTCGAGGGCCTGTCCCGCAAGACCACACAGGAGCTCCGCGAGCTCTCGCTGCGGATGGATCAGGGCAGGGACTCGATCTACGTGGGCAGCATGACGTACGAGGCCTCGCTGATCTCGGCGGGCGGCGCCATCGAAACGTGCAAGAGCGTGGTCGCCGGCACCGTCAAGAACGCCTTCGCCGTCATCCGGCCGCCCGGCCACCACGCCGAGTTCGACGCGCCCATGGGCTTCTGTCTCTTCAACAACGTCCCGATCGCCGCCAAGATCTGCCAGGCCGACTACCCGGAACTGTGCCGCAAGGTCCTGATTCTGGACTGGGACGTCCACCACGGCAACGGCATCCAGAATCTGTTTTATGACGACCCCAACATTCTCTACATCTCCCTGCACGTTTACCGCGACGGCGAGTTCTACCCCGGCAAGCCCGACAACCCGATGACGCCCGACGGAGGGCCCGAGCATTGCGGCGCGGGCCCGGGGCTGGGCAAGAACGTCAACATCGGCTGGCACGACCAGGGTATGGGCGACGGCGAGTACATGGCGGCCTTCCAAAAGATCGTCATGCCCATCGCGCACGAGTTCAACCCAGACCTGGTGATCATCTCGGCAGGGTTCGACGCGGCCGCCGGCGACGAGCTCGGCGCCTGCTTCGTCTCACCCGGCTGCTACGCGCACATGACGCACATGCTCATGTCGCTCGCGGGCGGCAAGGTGGCCGTCTGCCTCGAGGGCGGGTACGACCTCGAGGCCATTTCCAAGTCGGCGCTGGCGGTGGCGCAGACGCTCATGGGCGAGCCGCCGCCGCAGATGGAGATGCCGCGCGTCAGCCGTGAGGCGGCTAAGGTGCTCGCCAAGGTCCAGGCGTACCAGGCGCCGTACTGGGAGTGCATGCGCGCCGGCATTGTCGACGTCCAGGAGATGCAGGTACAGGGCTCGGCTCGCCTGCACGACGTGGTCCGCCGGGCGCAGCGCCAGGTGCTGGCTGAGAAGCACGGCATGGTGCCGCTTTATATTCAGCGGGATATCTTGTTCAAGTCGTTCGAGAACCAGGTGCTGGTGACTAGGGGAATCCAGTCGGCTCGGAAGATTTTGGTGATTATCCATGACCCGTGAGTAGGCTCTCGGTCTTCTGGGGGGGGGGAGGGAGACATGCTAACGTGTGCGGCAGGCCAGAGATCCATGCGCAGCCCGATCCCATAGAAAACACCCTGGAGCCGCACAACGCGTGGATCGTAAGTTGCATCCCGCCATGGCGAGCAAGTGATAGTGCTGACCAGACAAAGACGGACGGCGTGACTCGGTACATCGACTGGGCAGTTGACAAGGGCTTTGGCGTGATCGATGTCAACGTGCCTCACTATATTACCCACCCCGAGGTATGACCGGCTGAGTCCAAGAGGAGTCCTCGTTTTGCTGACAGCGTCTGACAGGACACCGAAGCCTACACGGCGCGGTACGACGAGCGCACGATCCAGGCGCAGGTGCAGGAGCTGATGTGCTACATCTGGGACAACTACCTGCAGCTCTACGACGGCGTCGAGGACATTGTCCTGATGGGCGTGGGCAACGCGTATCTGGGGATCAAAGTGCTGCTGCTCAACCGACGTACGTCTCTCATTCTTCCTCATCCAACATCCAGGCCACTAACAATCCCCCCCTTCCCCCCCCAACAGCTGACGTCAAAACCCGCGTCGCGTGCGTCATCAACTTTGTCAACGGCTCCCTCCGGCCGGTCAAGTCGGACGTGGACCACGACCTCTCGTCGTGGTACAAGGAGCACTCACAGGTGTACGTGGCCAACGACCACGCCTGCTGGGGGGACCCGGACCTCACGCGCAAGGTCATGAAGCGACGCTTCGGCAACGTCATGCGCGCCCAGGTGAGCGGGCTAACGGCCATGATGGCGGAGCACCTGGGGGATGTGGAGCAGTTTATTATGGAGAGGGTTGTGGAGGGGCCCGAAGGGGAGGGGGAGTTGACGGAGGATGAGGGGCGGATGGGGTAGAGTTTCTCTCTGCGGCTTGCAGTCGATGGGGCTCGATGGCGAAGGGGGTTGGTTTAGGTGTTCCCGTTTTCCATAGGAGCAAGACAGGATTTGGCGAGATGGAGGGAGGCAGATACCTCGAACAGGCGTGTGCCTAGGTAGTTTTGGGAGCAGTGACAACATAACAAGTTCTTCTGCTCAACATTCCGACTCTGAAGGGTTGGTTGCAAAGAAGAGTGAATGTGGTGAGGCCAATGTGAGCTAACCCTAACCCCTGGCAGTTCAGTGCTGTGCTGTGGCGCAGCCCCCACCTACGCGCCTGCACGGGAAGTCGCGTCAAGTGGGCCCGAATCCAATCCTGCGGTATCGACCCTGATTTATCGCCCGCCAAAGAGCCAGAACCCAGATCCAGACCCAAGCCAGCCTTGCCTCACGCAAACCAACACCGATTGCTCGACCACTTGACCTCTCCCTCCCTCACTCCCCCCCTCATCAGCACGCCTACCACCCACCTGAAAACGGCACGGCCGCCCAGCCCTCTCGCCTGCTGTTGACCACCAGCAAAGGTCGCACCGCGCAGCCTTGCCTTGCCTCTCGCAGCCATGGACCGAGATCGAGTCGGCAGAAGGTAGGTGGATCGCTTTTTGTTCTGTTTCTTGGGCGGGGAGCGCCTCGCTGTGAGGTCGGCCCTTTTGTTTCTTCATTAGGGTGGTTGCTCTTGTCATTCATTTTCTGTATGGGGGCAGCCGCCTCATGACTGGCTGGCGAGGGCTGCAGCAGCGACGGCCGGGAGCTACGGCTTCCGATGACCGTTTCACTACCTACTTGGAGTCTCTTGTTTTGCATTTCCAGCCTTCTGTTCCTCGCACTAACTGTCCCAGAACCCCCAGATATGAGGATGGAGAAGTTCGGCGTTATGGGGCCGGCGAATCCTACCGACCATTCAACCGCGACCGATCCCCCCGTGGCGGCCGAAGCCCCGTGAGGGACCGCCCCCGGACCCCGCCGCCCGCCAGCGATAGCTACGTCCCCGGAAGGTCTCCCCGGAGAAGGTCCCGCAGCGCCGACCGCTTCAGGCGCGAGAGGTCCAGAGAGCGAGACGGCGGCGAGCGGTGGCGCCGCAGCCGCAGCAGGGCCCGAACCCCGCCCAGACGCATCTCCCCGAGACGCAGCCCCATGCGCCGGACCCCTCCCCGGTTCATGTCCCCGCGCAGGGACGATCGCCCCATTGATCGCAGAGACGACCGGAGGGATGACAGGAGGGACGACCGGCGGGACGAGCGGGACGACCGGCCGAGGTCGCCGCTGCGTCGCGAGTTCGAGATCAGGGACGCTAGGCGACGGTCGCGCTCACCGTTCGATCGAGACCGCCCGCCGATCCGCCGCGAGCGATCGCCCCCAAGACGCTCCCCACCGCCAGGCCCGCGTGGGGGAGGCACTTACCGCCCACGCTCGCGCAGCCCGGATCGCCGCGACCGCGATGATCGCTACGTGGGACCCTCGTATCGGCGCCCGTCACCGCCGCCCATCCGCGACTCGCTCAACTCGTCGGCGCTGCCGTCGCGGTCAGCTTCAGGAAGATCCTCACCGCGTCCTACGTCGGTGCGCCGGGACGACCGATCCGTGCCCCAGTCTCCCGCGCGTTCCCATCTCTCTTATGTGGCGACCCCGACGACCACGATCCTGCCGACCCGCGAGGCGAAACCTCCCTCGGCCCCTCCGCAGCCCTCCCAGCCGGCCCAGGTCAGCCAACAACCCCCGAAACCAATGGTGACAGATGCGAATTCAGCCCCTGTCAAGTCTCCTCCGAGGGGGCCCGCTGCTTTGAGGGTGCCACCGACGGGCCCTTCGGCGGGTAGAACCTTTTCATCGCCGGCCGCACCGCAGACTGTCCTCTCGCCACGCAACGTTCCCTCTCGCCTGGGCGCCACTAGTCCTACCGTCCCACCCGCAGGACCCCGTGGTTATGTCCCGCCCCGCGGCGCCGCCTTTCCAAACCGCGGTGGCAGGGGGAGCTGGTCTGCCGGCCCGGCCCGCCACCCCATGCCCGGTGGCAGCCAGACGGCGTCCCCAACCCTGCCCCCGGCCGGCCCTAGCAGCGCCAGCACCAGCGGGAGCAACAACATCCCCACCGGTCCCCGCGCCCAAGCCAGCACCGCTGCCAACGCCACCTCCAGCTCGCCCTCCCTCGCCTCCAAACCCTTCAACCCGCCCACCGGCCCGGCCGGCCACGTCCCCCCCGCGCACCCGCACGCGCACCACCACCACCAGCGGCCGACGCTCGTGCAGAACCTGCTCAACACGATGCCGCCCATCATCCCCGGCGGCAAGATCGATCCCGCCGCGCTGCCGGTCGAGCTGGACCCGCACCACCGGCGGCTAAGGGAGGAGGAGGAGCGACTCAGGGAGGAGCTGCGCGCGAAGCAGGAGAAGCTGAGGAAGAGTTTGAGGATGTGGGATAAATTGGAGAGGGAGAGTAAGGGGTTCGAGCTGAAGAGTGATTTGAGCGAGAGGAGCTTGAAGAATTTGGCGGGGGAGGGGATGGGGGGGGCTGCATTTTAGGGGGGCTGTGGAGGGTGGAGTTGGGGGTGATTTTCGGCCGGGCTTTTCGTTGATCATGAGGATTATGGGTTTTGTACTGGTGATCGGTCGTGTTGGGTTGGGTTGGGTTGGGTTGGTTTGTGAGAGTCTTGTAGGCATGCTTTGGCGCGGTAAGGGGGTTAATACACTGGGCTTGTCTGTCTTTCTCTTTTTTTTTTTCGTCTGCTTGATTTTTTTCGGAATGGCCACGATCATACAGGGACACATGAGGTTGGCAGGGCAGGGAAAAGCCTGTTGGGCAACCACCTCCTTGTGGTTGTTCTCTTGGGGGTAGACCGGCGCAAGGATGGGCGAGAAGAGAGATGAGATATGGATGGGGGGTAATGGGCGGGATGGGGATTATGAAGTGGAGCTGAGGTTGAGGTTGGACATGGGATGGGGATGGGGATGTGGAGGTTGGTTGAGCCTGGAATTTTGGAGGTGTTGCCTGCCCCTGGGGCGGTATGAGCATTGAGGGGGATGAGACAACAAACCAAGATGGGATGGTTCCTGAGCTGGGTATGGTTGCTGGGGGGTGGTCAGGCGTGGGCGGCTCATCAACAATGGTACTCCACCGAGCCCAGACGGCCTCAACCGACCGACTGAAGGGACCTAAAGCAACCCCCCGACCACCCGACCATTCCGACCAGCGAACCCAACCAACCAACCAACCATCCATTCGAACGAACGAACCACTCGAGACGAACAAAAAGGACACACAAGATGGGGCACAGAAAAAGACACGAAATCAAGAGAACAAGAGCATTTCTCGGCGTTGCTGGTGTTAAGGTATATCCTATTGGTGAGGCGCTTGGTCAGGCATTGGGAGATGGGAAGGAAGGAAAGTCGTCGAGCGAGGGATCGCAGCCACCGTCACGAGTGTCAGCGATTTGTCTGGTTGTACTTTTCAGAATTACTGGAACCAGAGGGGGGGG
>MU855543.1:0-25220 GCA_033296695.1 Staphylotrichum tortipilum | reverse complement strand
ATGGAAAAAGCGAGGTAGAATCAAGCCAATCCAGCGAGATACCACCTACCTAATCACGGATGCCATACCCGATACTCATCGGATTGTACATGTCTTGTCCTCGGCGATCTCGACTCCCTCAACTCGTACAACAGCACCACATCCAGACGGGATGGCGGTGAGCGGTGCAAGGCAACACCACCTAGCCAGGGATCACAGACGCACACACACAGACACAACAAGACACACGGATGACTTTGCCTAATAATTTGGATTTTGCTACCTGGCTACCTAGGTGCATCCCATCCCATTGCATTTTCGAGAACCGGGCACTGCATCAACTAGGAGACGAGGAGGGCCTCTCTCAGGCCTTCCATCACATTACAACCGGGGGGCGCAACCGAGCTATTTGGCAGCGGCATCGACCTTGGCGACGTAGGCGAGCAGGTCGAGCACACGGCGCGAGTAGCCCCACTCGTTGTCGTACCAGGAGACGAGCTTGACAAAGTTGTCGTTGAGCGAGATACCGGCCTTAGCGTCGAAGATGGACGAGTTGGAGTTGCCGTTGAGATCGGACGAGACGATCTCGTCCTCGGTGTAGCCGAGGATGCCTGGAATTCCGAGTTAGTGGGGGGGGTGGAGGGAAGAGTGGTGAAAGAAAGAAAACTCACCCTTGAGGCGGCCCTCAGAGGCCTCCTTGAGGACGGCCTTGATCTGCTCGTACGAGGCGGGCTTCTCGAGGCGGCACGTCAGGTCGACGACCGAGACGTTGGCGGTGGGGACGCGGAAGGACATGCCGGTGAGCTTGCCGTTCAGGGCGGGAATGACCTTGCCGACGGCCTTGGCGGCGCCGGTGCTGCTGGGGATGATGTTCTGGGCCGCAGTGCGGCCGCCGCGCCAGTCCTTGGCCGAGGGGCCGTCGACCGTCTTCTGGGTGGCAGTGTACGAGTGGACAGTGGTCATGAGACCCTCGACGATGCCGAACTGGTCGTTGATGACCTTGGCGAGGGGAGCCAGGCAGTTGGTGGTGCACGAGGCGTTGGAGATGACGGGGGCGCTGCCGTCATAGGTCTCCTCGTTGACACCCATCACGTACATGGGGGCATCGGCCGAGGGGGCAGAGATGATGACGCGCTTGGCGCCGCCCTTGAGATGGGCGCTGGCCTTGTCGGTGGTGGTGAAGACACCGGTCGACTCGACAATGTACTCGGCGCCGGTCTCCTTCCAGGGGATGGCAGCGGGGTCGCGCTCAGTGTAGAACTTGACCTTCTTGCCGTTGACAACGAGATCGCTGCCTTCGACCGCGATGGTGCCGTTGAAGACGCCGTGGGTCGAGTCGTAGCGGAGCATGTACTCCTGCAGCAGGGGTGCGCGAGGGCGGCGTCAGCTCTCCGATCGGGATCGATGCCAAGGTGGGGGGTGGGGGATCTGCGCGAGAGGGGGGGGGGGCGGGATAATACTCACAGCGTACTTGGGCTCAATGAAGGGGTCGTTGACGGCGACAATCTCGACCTCCGGGTGCTCGACGGCATTGCGGAAGACGATGCGGCCAATACGGCCGAACCCGTTGATGCCAACCTTGATGGTCATTTTGTCTGTTGGTGGAGGGGGTGGTGAGTGAGTGAGTGTGAGGCGGCGATGGCGGGGTAGAGGCAGCTTTTTCTGAACGCGGGGTAGCGAGCAAAAAAAAAGTTTGGATCGCGACACGGAGGGAGGAATTGGAAGGGGAGGGGCAGGCAAAGGTTTTATGTGTTTCCTGGCCAGGCCAGGACAGCTCGTGTTCCGTAACCGGGCGGCAGGGCGCCAGAGATGGGGATCGCTGGCGCGGCGGAGAGGTCCGATACAGGATCCAGTTGACAGGCGAGCGAGACGGCGGCGGGGAGGCGGGATGAGGCAGGGAATGAAGGTGGGTGCAGGGATGCGGGGGGTTTCGTGGGGGGGAGCTGTGTGATGGTGTTTGGGATGCTTGTCTTGGGTGCTTACCTGAGCTGATGAGGCAAAGAGGGAAATCTTGTTCTTGGTGTGGGTTATCTGGAGGCAATACCAGAAGCGCGGAGTGTTTGAGTCAAACGCGGGATGATGGGGAAGGGGAGGAGAAGAGAGGCGCGGTGTTGATGAGGGTGGCATGAGGGGACAATAAAAATGGTTGAGCCCCTCGCCAAGTTGCATCACTGACGCCGCCAAAAGGTGGGGCACGCCGCAGCAACGCCTGCCCCTCATCGAGTTCCTGCCCAGCGGGCGGCGTTAGTGCGCGACTTTGGGGAGGGAGGGGCAGGGGCAGTGGGCAGCTGGGGCAGCTTCGCTTCTGGCGGGGGGTGAGCTGTTTGCAGGGCATTCCAGGTATCCCCATAGCTTCAAAGTGAGCGAGGTCCGCGGGGCTTCCGCCATGTCCGCCATGCCGCCACCCAACGTCCCAGCAAGGGCGCCATCTGAGCCATCTTGGGCCATCTCTGCACAACAGGGCGCGCCAGGGAGCTCCGTCACCGGGCAACTCGAAGCTCCGGTCGTACCGTTTAGACGAGCGATCGGCCTGCGGTGAGCTGACATCCGACGGCGGCGGCCTTGTCCAAGCCTGGTCCAATGGTTCAATTGCCCAATGTCCCATCCCACTCATGCCATCCCATCTGCCTGCCTGCCTGCCTGCTCCCGCGTTGGTTGGGTCCAGGTATGAGTGGGTGTTTGGGTCTTGGCCTGTTTCGGACAATCACTGCTTTCAAATCGCGCAACCACCACGCGGCCAGCTGGACAGAGAATCGCCACCGCCGCGTTGATTACACCTCACTCCCAGCCTCGCCTTCAGATGGACGTTGGCCCTCCTGCTCTGTCATGCAAAGTAGCGGCCTAACGAGAGGTCGGAACTGGGGCTCGGGAGCTGCGACGGGCTGCGACGGGCACGAAAACAAGGGCGCGGTAGGAAACGGACAGGCACGGCTAAAAATGGACACAGGCACGATAATCTCGGCCTCCGGGCCCCACGCCGGGCGACAGCCTTCCTTGCTTCTCCGCAGGCCAGCCCGAGTCCCGAAGCCGAAGCTGGCATATGTCTGTACATGCAGCATGACCTGGGGGTTTGGTGGTTGATGATGGACGCCGGTCTCGATCCGGCATACGAGTTGAGGAACTGACATAAATGCACGCAACCAGCCCAAGTATGCGTCAGAGCCCTCCGTAAGCAGGAACTCGCCCAACAGTCACAGCTACAGTAATGACTACTACTCCCCTGTTTGCCGCCGGATCCGTCAAGCCCGCCCATCGAAATCGGACCGCGCACGACGGGCTGTGTCCTGTCACGCCACCCGTTTGATATCACTCATCCCGGACCAAATAGTTAGGGGCCTCGCCGCACGTGTTGGCTGGGCGCGTTGCTGGCAATGGAGGTTGGTGGTCCGCTGGATGGCGTTGGATGGTGAGTGCGCGGGACCACCACCACCCGGACACCATCGTCTGGCATGCGAAGGGCACCATGCTGGCCCGCCAAGGCTGTGTGTCTTGAGTGTTGGCCGATCCACATTGACGCTGTCTGCCCCTCCCCTCTTCCAGTACGGAATAGATGGGCCATGACTGTCTGTCTGGAATGGGCATCCCGCTTGGCAGCTCAAGCACCTTCTGGGCTCATCTCGGTCTGGACATGGAAACAGCTCCCTGGATGTCCATCAATTGGCATTGGCAGCCTACGACTTCCGGATCGATATCCCCGATGAGAAGTTGCTCTGCTCAGCTCTTCTCAGCTGCCCCTCCATCCCCTCCCCCTCGACGTCATCCACAGCCCAGCTCTCCCCTGTTCTCCCCCTGTCTCTCCCCCTTCGCAACCCCGCCCCCCAACCAAACGCCCGAGTGGGGTCCAAACTTTTTTTTTCAGTCTGAATTGGCCCGCGTCGCAATTTCCAGCCCCGAGCATCAAACACCAACAGCTCCGCCCACGGGGCAACGGCTGGCGCGTCGGGGCAACGGGCCAGCAGGTCCACCGCAGATCGGGAGCGGGCCTGTGGAAAACGGCATCCCCGAGGGGCGCCCGAGGGCGAGCAGGGAGAGTTGTGTGGCTGGCGGTCCACAACAGGCGGCGTGGAGTCAACAAAGAATCCGTTGCTCTCAGGGGCTGGACCCCTCGATCGCAACCCGTGTGAGCTAACAATGCCCGTCTCTCCTAGTCGTCAGTGGCGGCATCTAGTTCGCTCGCTTTCTATTTTTTGAGCATCATGCTTGTTTCTCTCTTTTCCACTGTCTCACCGCTGCTCTCTCCTGCGAACATCACCTCTGTCCCTCGAGTGACCGTTCAAGCGAGGCCTCGCCGAGCCATTGTCCCTGACCTCTCCTTGTCTATCTTGTCAGTCGCCTTCAGGGCCTTCGAGACATATCAACTGAAGCCTATTGATAACAGCGAGAAGCAGTCGATTACTGTTGGTATATCTACTTCATGTCATGAACAGGGAACCAGTCCGCAGCCACTTGGCCAGCGGATCTCCCCACAGCTTGTGTCCTCCATTTTGATCCTCCTCTATCGACTCCTTTGCGGAGTATACCCTTATGAACTCATCCTCTGTCATGATACTCCTCAGCCTCGCGTGGCCTTCACTGCAATCCCACTCAGCCTTCCCCTCCACAGCATTAAACCACCAAGTCCTTGACCCGAACTCCAACTCCGACCACCAAGTACTCGACCCAAACTCCAACTCCAACCGAACTCCGACCCCAACTCCAACCAGAACCAGAAGAAAGAACCCAAGCCAGAACCAAAAGAAAAAAAACCAAAGCCAGACCCAGACCGGCGACGATAACCTGTTGTTGCCCCCTCCTCTCTTTTTCTTGTTTTCCTTTTCCTCGTGTTTTTGTCTTTTCTTCCTTTGTCCCTTCCACTCCTCAATATTCTCCTCGTCAACCTCCTTCAAAACCTTATTCCCAGAAACCCCTTCCACTCCAACCCATAACCCCCCAAACTTCCTCTTAACCCTCCCCCATAAGAATAATAACAACCGCCCCTCAAGACCCCAAAACCCTCCCCAGCGCCACCAAATTCCCCTCCACCCCCTCCCCAACCCTAAACACAAACCCCCGTGGCACCTCATTTTCGTCCCGCAACCCAAACTGCTCCCGCGCGCGCGCCACAAACCGCGCCAGCGCAGCCTCGGCCGCTGCCGTACCGCGGCCCATCCGGTGGTCGTACACACCCCCGTTGGTGGTGTCGGCCAGCTGCACGTAGAAGGAGCGGTCGGAGAAGCGGTAGGTTAGGAGGGGGATGCACTGCGCTTGGGCTGGACCTGGGGGGGGAGGGGTGGTACTGGGGGTGGCGCTGGGGGTGGCCGAGGTGGATTTGCGGGCGCGGGACTTGCGGGGTTTGCGGGTCGGTTGGGGAGCCGGTTGGGACTGGTGATGGGGCTGCGGGAGGGAGGGGACGGTAGTGGTGGTGGCGGTGGTGGTGTAGGTGTGTTGGGCTTGTGGAGGGGGCCCAGGGGCGGTGATGTACTGCTGCCGGGGAGAGGGCGCAGGGGCGGTGGTGTACTGCTGCTGGGGCGAGGGCGCGGTGGTGTAGGCGTGCTGCTGGGGAGGGTACTCGGGCAGGGCTGGGAAGGGCTGCACGGGGGACGACGACGAAGCAGCGGGCCGGGTGTGCTGGAAGGTCGGCGGCGAGACAGACCCAGGCCGGGCGGCCGGTTGAACCGGGAACTGCGGGCTGCTGCCCCGGGAATTGGCACCCTGCGCCGGCGCCGGCGTCGGCGTAGCCGCAGCCGTCACCCCCCTCACCTGCCCCTCCCCCCTGGGCGGCGACACATACCCCTCCACAACGCTCTTATACACCCCCGCAAGCGCCCTCTTGGCCGTCATCACCTCCCCACCCGCCACCTGCCCGAGCAACAACTCCCGCCCAAACACCCTCCCTTGCTCCTCCATCTCCCGCAGCACCCCGCGCAGCATGGCGTACGCGCCGCGGTTATGCGCCTCCCGCTCGTCCTCCGGGTTGGACGCATGCACCGCGGCGAGGTGCTCGCAGGTGGCCTGTCGGACGCGCGCGCCCGCGTCGCCCGAGCGGAAGTCAGTCCCGGGCCCGTCGGCGAGGAGTTGCGAGAGGATGGTCCCGCGGCCGCGGACCTCGCGCAGGAGGTGCGCGATGACGGCGCAGATGCCCGCCTTTGTGGTGGTGGCGAAGCGGATGTTGCCGCCCGAGGGAGGGGAGACGTTGAAGTGGAGGGCTGGGTCGATGGGGATTTGGATTTGGTGCTGCGGGGTTTGGCAGGTTGCCGCGGGCATGGGCGCGGGGCCCGGGTGGGTGGTCCTCCGCGCGGGAGTCGGAGTGTGGACGACGGCGGGCGTCGCGTGGACGACCGGGTAGTGCGGGACGGGCACGCCGGTGGGGAGGGGCGGCGGCGCCTGGGTGATGGGGGTGGCGATGCTGCCCTGCTGGTTGACGCTCTGCCGGCGCTTGGTGGGCGACTCCGCGGCGCTGGCGGCGACCTTGCGCTTGTTGTCCAACGACGACGGTGTGGCGACGTGCGCCGATGGGGGAGATCGCGCGACCGGAGTCGACGCCCCGAGAGGCGTGTACGACGGGTCCACGAACATGGCGTAGCTGTCGGCCGAGGCGTGGAACGGGTCGGCGTCGGCCATGGTCTGGTCGACGACGCAATATCCCATCTCTTGGTGGGCCGGGCCAGTCGTCATAGCAGCAGCGGCGGATTGCCTCCTCGCAGGAATCGACTTCTTGCGCGTAGCCCGGGGCTTCCTCGCAGCGGGCGCCGCCTTGGCGTGGACTGGCATGGCGACGGGCACTGGGCTGACGCTCGCGACCTCGAGCTGGCCACCGCCGGCGGCCGTCTCGGACATGATCTCGGAGATGGACGGGAACTGCGCCTGGACGTCGGCCGAGAAGAACTGCTGGACCCGCGCGTCATTGGACTGCCGCCGCTCGGCCGGGCCATCGAGACAGGGGACCATGGGGCCGGAGCCGTGGCTGGCGAGAAGCGCGGCGCGCTGCGCGGGGGCACGGCCGTAGTTGACCGGGACCTTGATGGACTGCGCGGGGACCGAGACGTGATGGGTCGACAGCGTTGCAGGCTGCGCGGGGACGGAGTCGTGGGAGACCAAAACTGCGGTGGGCTGCGCGAGGGATGTAAAGTTGACCTTCTGGTGCTGCTTGGTGACGTGGAAGGGAGTCACTTGAGCGGGGAGCGAGCCTTGCTGGACCATCAACCCAATGGGCTGCTCAAAAGAGGTGAAGTTGGCCTTCTCCTGCTGCTTGCTGGCGGGGGTGTAAGCCATCTGCCCGTTGAGCAGGGTGTCAACGTCGAACTCGATGTCCGGCATGGGACCGGCGGCCGCCTGCTCTGCATAGACAGCCTCAAAGCCCATCGGCTCGTAGAGCTGCATGTTGGCGCCATTGAGGGCATCGAACGACTGCTCAAAGGTAGACCAGTCGGCCTACGACTGGGAATCTTGAGCATCGCCTGAGCTGGTTGGGAAATCGGGGAAGCTGTCAATGCCGAGGTGGTTGGTGGAGGCCGTGGCAGTCTGGTTGCGGTAGTCGGCAGATGGCTGGTTGTTCGAGCCGATGGCAGCTTGGTTGTTGGAGTTGGCTGCAGCTTGGCTGTGAGAATCGGCCGCAGAGGTGTTCGAGTCGGCAGCACCCTGGTTGTGCGAGCCGCCTCCGCCATTGCGTTCAGCCTCGATGGGCATCTGCAGCGCCCCGAGAATCTCCCTGTGCTCTGCCTCATGGTGGGTGCGGGCCTCAGCAGCCCGGGCCTCCTCCTCCTCCTCCTCCGCAGCCACCTTCAGTATGGCCATCAGCTTCTCCTCAGCCAGCCTCTCCTCCGCCTCCTGCTCCTCCTTTCGCCACTGCTCCTCCTCCTCCTCCTCCCTCCTCGCCTCCGCCTCTGCCTCCTCCCTCTTGCGCTTCTCCTCAGCCTTCACCTCCTCCATCTTCCTTCTCTCTTCGGCCTCCTCGGCCTCCTTCTTCCTCCTCTCCCCCTCAGTCACCATCTCCTCCGCCGCAACCATGGCCGCCACCCGGCCGCGCCACATCTCCCTCTCCCGCGCCTCGCGCACGAGACGGACAAACTGGTCGTACTTACCCAGCTCGCCCTCTGCGTCCTTGCCCTCTTTCCCGCGCGCGCGCAGGTCACGCACCAACTCCGCACGATCATCCCGCTCCTTCTCCGCGGCGGTGATGGCCGCGCTCTCGGCGCGGATGCTCACCAGCAGCGGCTCGAGCGCGGGCTGCGCGCCCTCCTGCCACGCGAGAAACGCCGCGTGGTGGGCGTTGTACGCCGCGTGGGCGGTCAGCGCGGTGTCGGTCGCGGATTGGAGCGCCGCGCAGTCCTCGAGGGACTGGGTAGACCCGGTGGCGGTTTTGGCTCTGGTGAGGAGTGCCCAGGCGCGGTAGGCCTTCTTGTAGGTGTAGAGGAGGCGCTGGTCCTGCTTGTGTTGGGTCCAGAAGGTGGCGCCGAGGGCGTCGGCGTTCGGGGTGGGGGGCTTGGAGGGCAGGACGTTGTGGCTGGCTGGACCGGAGTACATGGACGGGCGCGGGGGACCGGCCATGGGGATCTCGACCAGGCGGGGAGGGGTCACGGGGGGACGAGGGGGGCGGGTGGTGGTGGTGGGAGCGCCTTCGGTGGTGGGAGCGACAGCCTCAGTGGGCGCGGCAGCCTGAGTGGGCTGGGTGTCGGCGACTGTGGCATTGGCAGTGGCGGTGACGGCATCAGAGCCGGGCAGCTTGGGATCGGCGGTGGCCTCGCCGTCGGTAAAGAGGGCCTTCTGCAGGTCGGGGCCGAAGAGGAGGCCTGAGTTGAAGCCGTCCTTGGGGACCTCGCCGTTGGCGAGACCGGTGAAATCGCCAGCGAAGTCGCTGGCCAAGGCCGAGGCGGGAATGGCAGTGTTTCCGACTCCGTTGCTGTTGGGGGATTCCTCATGAATGCCGTTGGCGATGGCATTGTTGTTGCCGGCGGTGGGAGCGGCCGTCGGGAAGGTGAGCTGCTCACGAGTGACCTTGGTACCGTTGCCCAGCTTGACAGGCCTCTGGGCCGGGGTCTTGGGGACACTGGCGGTCTTGTCCTTGTTGTTCTCATCATTCTTGTTGTCGTTCTTGACATCCTTGCCATCATTTTCCTCATCATCCTCGTCGGTATTGGCAAGGATCTCGTTGAGGTCGCTGATATCGCCAAACAGCGAGTCGACATCCGAATCCTGACCGTCGCCATCACCACTAGCAGCGATGGCCGGAGAAAAAGTATTGCCCTGGCCAACCATTAGCACGCCGTTCAATGGACCACGTCAATTGCGTCTCCAAGTCATCAGGATGACCACTTACCTCTACGTGAGCATCATACTGCGAACAAGCGGGGGTAGGGTACGAGACGGGCTCTTCGGCTCCAGCAGGAGCAGTGCCGGACTGCTTGGGGGCGATAGACGACATCTTTTTTTATCGAGTTGGTTTGTTGAACGATTAGGTAAAATGTACTGGGAGCCGAAAAAAAGAAACTTCAAGTCAATCAATGCCGCGCTGTCGGCGGCGATGTGGTGGTGATGGTGAGGTTGGTGTTGAGGTCGATTGGACGTGAAAAATTGTGGGAAAATTCCCAAAAATTCAGCTGAGAGAAATTGAGAAGTTGAGAAGAGAGGGGAGCTTGAGATCTTTTGGCCACCGAGATTGACTTGCGATCACGCGATGGAGGCGATGTGGGTGGTGATGGTCAGAGTTAGTGTTGCGGTCGGTTGGGAGAGAAAATGAGCAGGAAAATTGTGGGAAAATCCCCAAAAATCAGCTGGGAAAATTTGAGAGATCAAGAAGAGAGGAAAGCTCGAGGTCGCTCAGACAACGCGGTCGACTTGCAAGCACACGGGGGTCTTCGAGACAAAAAGGAGAGAAAAGTGGTTGTTGAGTTGAGAAAGTTATTGTTATGTTGGGTTTAGATGTGTTTAGCAGTGAGCGAGCCAGAATGTTGCCACACCTTCGAGACCACTTGTACAAGTATAAGCGGTGGTGGAAGATGCGATCGGTGGTGAAGCTTTTTGTGTGAAGAGAAGAGGTCAGTTGAGAAACTCTCCCAGAAGTTGTGGGCATAAGTAGGTGTGGTGGAATCTTGGGGGACAGGGCAGGTTCGAAAATTTTTCACTTGCCCTGCAAAACACCAGCAGGAAGGAGGGCCAGCAGAATAATTTTGCGGTTTTGGACGGAATAAAAACTTCCAAAGCGTGGAGGGCAAGGGGGCAAGACCCTCGAGGAGTCCCGGTGGAAGGAGGGCCGGCACCCCAGCCACCCCCCCATGAGCAACACCATGAGACAACCAACTGCCTTGTGTGATCCTGATGGTCTTTACAGACCACCACCTCACCACCATGGTAGAGTATTCCTTGATCATCTGTGAATAAGTGTTCCGAGAAATAGGGGTCGAGTCAAAGGATGGATACATACCCCTGCAATTAGGCCACAGGAGGAGAACCCTCAACATCCTGACAACACTCGAGCGTGAAGACCCAGTTCCAACCACAAGACTCTTAAAACACCCATGCTATTACTACCTCAGCCTACCTTCTCCCCAAACGCCAGTCCCATCCAGCACATTTTCCACTCCCCTCCCTCCCCCTTGGACCAACCGAAACAACCCACTCCTCACACAACCCCCCCTAAGCTTAAGCAACTAAGAAACCTCCTCAACCATCTTCCCGCCCCCCACTCCCCCACCAGGCATAAACACCCTCCCGGCAGGCCCCAACAGCAACTCGTCCGGCACCGCAACCCTGTTGCCCTGCTTGGTGCTCACCCACCGGACAAACATGGGATCGGCGCGCTGGGCCTCGTTGTCGGGCGTGCCCTCGCCGGCGGCCAGGAGGGCCGCGTTCTTGCGCGTAGTCTTGGGCGCTTGCTTCTTGAGGAGCTTGTTGATCGTTTCCATCTGAAGGGGGAAGAAAGGGGGGGTTAGTAATTGGTTGGGGGTTTAAAGGGGATGAGGGGAAAAAGGGGAAAGGGGGTTGGTTACCTTGACCTCCTCATTGCGCTTGTCGCTGAGGTTGCGTCGGCGGCGGGCCATCTCGAGACGGCGCATCGAAAGCTCTTCGGCGGTGAAAACCTTCTTGGCTTGGACCTCTGCGGGGCACGTGTTAGCGTGTGTCGACAAAGAAGGGGGAAGCCGGGGCAGCCCTACCATCGGAGAGCTTCATGTACTCGTGCGAGACGTCGCCCAGCTTCGCCCGCTGCCGGGCGGTCATCTTGGCCACGTCGGGCATGCCGCCGCCTTCCTCGTCGCTCCCGAGGTCTTCCTCGCCCTCGGCGTCCTCGTCGGCAACCTCGATCTCCTCCTCGCCTTCGGCATCGACGTCCTCGTCTTCCTCGCCCTCGGCGTCTTCCTCGCCGTGGGCGACCTCGACGGTGACGTCCTCGGGCTCGCTGCCCAGCTCACTCAGCTCGTCGTCGTCGTCGTCGTCCTCTTCCTCGTCCGACTCGCGCGCGGCCGTTTTAACTACAGCCGTGCCCTTGGCCACGGCGGCGCTTTTCCCTTTGCCGCTCGGGGTCGAGACACTTTTGGGCGGCTTGGTGATTTTGATGGCGGGGGCTCGAGGAGCCGGGGTGACCTCCATGTCGACATCGCCATCGGCGTCGGCGTCGGCATCCTCATCGTCGTCGCCTTCGGCATCAACATCCATCTCGTCGCCGTCATCCTCGCCCTCGGCATCTTCCTCGCCAAGGTCCTCCATCTGCTCGTCCTCGTCGTCCTCTTCATCCTCCTCCTCCTCGTCCTCTTCCTCGTCTTCCTCGTCATCGTCAACCTTGGCGAAACCCGCCCGGGTGCCGACCTCAATCTCGTCCTCCTCCGGCTCCTCCTCTTCTTCCTCATCCTCTTCATCCTCCTCCTCATCCTCCTCCTCCTCTTCATCCTCGTCCTCGCTACTCTCAATGACGTAGCTCTTCTTCCCGCCGCGCGTGCGCTTGCTCGCGCCGGCGCCGGCCCTGCCCCCACCCGAGGGGGCCGAGCTGGTCAACGCCTTGCGCTTGGTGGCGCTGGTGCTGCTGGTGGTAGCCTGGCGCAGCTTGCTCGAGGGCAGCTTGACGGTCAGGTGGGTCTGCTGGTTGGCATCGCCGGCGCTGCTGGCCGGGGACGAGGGGCCCTGGGCGCGGGCGATGCCGTTGCCGGAGCGACGGGAGCTGCGCGACGACATGGCGCGCTGCTCGGCGGCGTCTCGGTCTCGATCTCTGTCGGCCATGTCAGTGATTGCCACGGTGGCGCGCTGGGCGGCCGAGCGGCGGGGCCGGCTGGACATGATGAAGGCGGTGTTGATGTGAGATGTGGCAGTGTGTGAGAGTGTGGGTGTGAGAAGGGGCTGCTGCAGTGACGACGTGGCCCTCTGGTTTTGGGCCTCCCTCCCTGGGACGGGGCGATGTCGTGGGCGATTGAGCCGTGTTGGTGATGATGATGGTGCGGTGTATGGTGTTTGCGTGTGTGGTTGTTGTAAGTTCCACACGGCGGCAGAAGTGTTGGGCTGGTTGCGGCACAGATGGACGGCGCGGCGCGTTTGCCTGGGCCTCCAAGCAAATAGTGTGTGGTGTGGTGTGGGGGATCCGGCTTGTCGTTCGAATAAGCGTGTCCGTGGCGAGATGGCTCAATCAAAGACCGGCGTGCCAATGCCAATGGCGAAGCCACAGGGGGGGTTCGAGGGGAGGGGGCCAGCATCAAGCCGCGCCCAGTGTGTCCCGACACGGCGAAGGGCCAACGCGGCCAAGCACGAATCCGCAGCGGTCTGCCCGTGTCATTCGCTGTCCTCTCCGGATCCTGCAGGTTGCGGCCCGCGGCGGCTGGCAATGCGCAAATGAGGCGGTAGGGCTGTGGCTGGCTGGTGTTGAACAACCACAGCGTGTCTTGGTTGGCTCGGGTCGTCTTTTTGTCGCCTCGGCTGCTTTTTTCTTTCTTGTATTTGCTGACGGGCGAGGCACGGCCAAACAAATAGTCGACGGGTTTCACAGAATGGAGCCTCGCTTGTTGGGGATTCGCTGTGTGCCTTGATTGACGTCTTGGTCCCCAGGTTTTGTCGATGCGTTTAGAGGAAGCGCCCGTCTGGTGGGCAACTCGTCTCATGAGAGACGCAACCACAACCACAACACAATATTCACGCAGCCCCTTCTCATCACCGTCTCGGCATCGGCACACATTTTGACATGTCGACTCGCGGGCAGGGCGTCGCAGCGCTGCAGGAATTGAAACGACTACTCACATTTCGGGCGGTCAGATCCGGGGGTGTGTGGCTGGCACGGCAGGGCAGGGCACCGCACTCGGATGCCACGGCTCCGATGGGCTGCGATCTATCTCGCTTTCGGCCTGTCGCCCGCGTCTGGCGGTGTACTATGGTAATGAGCGACGCGGCCGTCCGACAGCAGGATCTGGGTGTGACGCCGGCGTCATGTTAGCGCTTTACGCGACGGGCCACGGGCGGAACCGCGCTTCACCACGCAAAAATCGAGCATCTCCAGAGGCGTCTGTACGTACGGTGACACTGTGGAACGACGACGGCTGAGGGTCGGGGCCAGCGCCGATTCGGCCAACAACGGCTGCAGCACGGCTGAACAGCGTTTCGTGATGTCTCGACACGTTGTAGACGGCGCAGCGTAAAAGGGGCCCGAGGAAGGCCAATGGATATATCCGTACTAGAATATAAAACAAGACAAGTCAAAGCCTGAACAAGTTGGCCTTTTCGAATGAAAGTTCTGAGGTGCGTAGGCGACTTTGAGGCAGCACCACATGGAACATGGGACTGGTGATGGGAATCTTGAATCTGGGAATCTGGGGATGCATCTCAATCAATGATGGCGTCCACGCACGACACGCCCAGGCTGGTCACACGCTGAAGCAGTTCCAGCCCGCCCACTGCAGCTGGGCCAATTGGGGCACTTGTGGTGGGGAACGAATGAAGGCGCTTGGGCCATTCAACCCTGGCTCCAGCCTCCAATGCGACAGCCAGCGTGAGCCTCGGCAAGCGCGCATCACAAGTCCCGAGCTGCCAGTCGCGATCCGCAACCTCAAGGCGCCATCCACCATCTACCTCGACAAACACACCCATCTTCCATTCTCTCCTGCAATCAGACGCTGCTGTACCCTCGACCATTTGAATACCCGTCCATTTCAATTTCACACGTAGAGCCTCTAGCAATGGGCGACGCCGAGAAGGAGACCGACCAGAAGGTGCTGGCAACGCCGCCACCCCCAACAGCCCAGCCAGACAATGCCGAGCCAGCCCCCGAACCAGCTGCCGCCGAACCCGCCGCCGAGCAGACCACGACATCGCGCGAGGAGAAACTCGAGCAGGCGCGCAAGTTCCTCCAAGATGCACAGGTCCAGAACACAACACCAGAGCGCAAAGCCGAGTTCCTCAAGAGCAAGGGTCTGGCCGAGGGCGACATCGAGGCGCTGTTGAAAGAAGTTTCCCATGACGGGCGGCCAGAGGTACGTCGCACCCTCACGACCACAACAGGCACCATCTCACCCCGCCCCGCGATGAGCCAGATCAAGGAGGAGAGGATAGAACCGCCGCTCGCCAAGGAGGACCGCCCGCCGATCGTGACATACCCCGAGTTCCTGACCAAGCCGGCGCGCCCCCCGCCGCTGGTGACGGTCAACCGCTTCCTCAACACGCTCTACGCCTTTGGCGGGCTGTCGGCCCTCGTCTACGGCACGAGCAAGTACGTGGTCGAGCCCATGGTGCACACCCTGACTGAGGCGCGCATCTCGCTGCACGACACGGCCAACCAGGACCTCGGCAAGCTGGTCTCCAAGCTCGAGGCGACCGTGTCCGAGCTCCCGCCCCCCAAACCCACCACCGCCAAGGCGGCGGCAGCTAAAACACCCTCAACCAACGACGACGCCGCCAGCAGCTACGACGACCCGACCGAGCTCTTCCACCGCGACATCGGCGTGCAGACCTCCCTCCCGTCCTCCCCCAACCTCCACACGCGCCAGCCCTCCTCCACCGCCAAAGAAAATCCCACGATCAAACACACACAGACCATCGCCCGCCTCGCAATCTCCCTCAAATCCCTCAGCGAGGGCGTCGTCGACCACACCGAGTCGCTCGGCGACGTGCAGACGGTGGTGGATCAGCTCAAGGCGGATCTCGACCGGCTGAGCGCCGCGGCGGCCACGGATTTTGTCGGCGGGTTCTCGCTGTATGGGGCTGCGAGCAAGAACGAGCCGGATGATGAGATTAAGAGGGCGAAGGAGAATATTAGGCGGGTGAAGGGGGTTTTGCTGTCGACGAGGAGTTTTCCCGCGACGAGGTGAGGGGTGGTAATGGGGCCTGAAGGGGAAGGTGGTGGGTTTCCTAATGTGTTGGGGGTTTGGCTGGTTCCTGTAATGTGTATGTGAGTGGGCTGGGTCGTGGGTGGTTGGAGGGGTTTACGCGACGGGATACTATTAACGTGACGAAGCTGTTAGATGGATGACTTTCTTTTGCTTGGGTTTGTCAAGTGTCCTGACACCTTCCCAAGCCTGGCTGTACGAGTACATACAAACAATGCATGACAGGGCCTGGCCTGATCTGGATATCGATTGGTCACGCTCTGTTGCTGGAGGCGAAACATCCCTGGCGGCAAACGCTAATGCAGAGTGGTGGTGGGTGACTGATCGCTCCTTGATGGAGTCGAGACCCTGGGGTTGCTGCGAGGTGCCAAGCTGCGGGCGAGATGGGATCCAGCAGAATCGCATGATCGAAGGGGATGCATGGAGAGTCACGATAAGAGGAAGCTCACAACGGGCAGGGTGACGCTGGGATGCACCCCATACTGGTCAGGCCATCTTCCCACTGCATCGACAACAAGCCCGCAGTCTCGACGCATGCCGTTCTCATTCTGCCCCAGCTGCCGCTCTCCGCGGAGGTGGCCGCCTTTCCCCGCTCACCGCCCCATAGCGCTGTCGCTCCAGCATCGGTTGGGGAAGTGGAGATGCCAAACGGCACAGCTGGCTGGGGTTGTTGCAGGTTCTCCGCAAAGGCTAGACCCCAGCCAGCGAAACCTCCCCAGCTGCCGCGCTGAGTGTGGGTGTGGACGTGGGTGTGGACTTGGCAGAGCGAGCGAGCAGCGCGCCATCGACAAGTCCTTGTTCTCTCGCTCCCTCTTGGCGACCTGCAGCTGCAGAACCAGACCTTCGCCCACAGCAGTATCCGTACCACACAACGATTCAGCGAGTCAGCGCAGCCAACCCCGTGGGATCAGCACCACCATATCAGAAGAAAAACGGCAGCGGTGCGTCAAAGGGCGGGGGCGCGGCATGTGAGGCCAGCGTGATTGGCGCTGCTGGCTCGAGAGGGGTATTGGATGAGGTGAGGGGGCGACAGAGAAACAGCACCGCGTGCAACCCTTCAAACCCATCCAGGAACCTCGATCCCAGTCACACGATCCCTAAAAACGGAGAGACCCCGCCAGCGCAAAAGAAACTCGGCAGAGTAACTCCACCTTGGTGCCCACCTGGGGGTTTTTACAGCCGCCGGGGTTTTTTTTTGCGACCAGGGCTCAAACTCGACGCTGCTTGACCGTTTGTGTGTCGGTCTGCCTGGCTGTCTGTCGAGGTGCGCTTCGCTCCGTCGTCCATCCTGTCCTGCGCTACGCCAGGACTTGTCAAGCAAAGCGGCAGCCGACCGACCAACAGAGCGCAGAGCCCAGCACCGCCGTCTGCTGCTGCTTGGACTGACACAGTGGCACGCTTCTCGAAAAGCGGGGGGCCAAGAAGGGACCAAGAAAGGGCCGGCCGAGAATCAAGCAGCCATCCATCAGGCGGACCAGATTGACAGGGCACGCTTTTGCAACGTCAAAATCCAGGTGGCGTCGGATCCTGCCGCCCACAGTTGTTCCCCAGACTCGGAGGGGGCCAATCGCAACGCAGAGCTCGCTTGGGAAAAGGGAACGGAACAGTGCGTGTTGCGCGCAGGAAGCAGGGCCAGGAAAGACGAGGAGGAGGCAAGGTGCAAGGAGCAAGGAGCAGCCAGCATGACGCAGAACGACGGGGACAGGGCGCTGATCGCATCGGACGTCGCAGCACCACCACCACCACCCGCGGCACCAGCACCAGCAGCACAGATCCATGGGACACCATTACGGGACGAGCACGAACCCAGTGGCGGGCACGGCCATGACGATCGCCCTCATCCACCTTGCGCGTCCTCGTTGGGTCCGACGCGCAGCAGCAAGAGCAGCAGTTCCGACGACCCATCTGGTAAGTTGTCTCTGTCTCTCTGATGTCACTCCCTTGCCCGTCACCCTTTGCTCGCCGCCGGCCCTCGGTGGTCCGAGTTATTTCACTTGCTATTTTTACGGCGCCTTGGCAGCCTTCTCCTCTTCTGTCCTGGCCTCTGCTGTCCTGTCCTCTCTTGTCCTCCCCTCCTGTCCTGTCCTGCCCTCTGCAGCTGAGCAGGCATTCGTCCCTCCTTGTTGGGGCACAGACGTCGAGACACCCAGGCAGGCAAGCAGCCATCGTGACCCCCCCCTGCTGGGCAGAAAGAGGAGGCGACTTCATCAACTCTGCCCCGGCACGAGGCTGCATGCTCCCTGGTCGCCCACTGTTGGCCCCCTCGTCCACCACCCCTGGCCTCACCCCCCAAATCCCCAAATCGCTGCGCTGATCGCTAACGCCCTGCTGCCCACCCCTAACCAGGTCTAGACAAGCCCGGCCAGCTTGGCGAGACCATCATACCGCTTTCAGGCCTGCCCGCCCCGCACCCTCAGCGCCATCTCCAACCCCTCGCGCCGTCTGCCCCTATAAAGCCTGCGGCGTCACGCGCGCCCGTGGCTGGTACCCCGAGTGGTGACCACCTCCCGCCGCCCGCCGCTGCTGCCCGTGTCTGTCCCCCGCCAGGCCAGACACCCTCACCCTCACCCTCATCCGCCATGATTTTCTCGGACCTGTACAAGTCGCCGAGGTCCACCCTCACAAAGTTCCGCAACTCGTTCCCCCATGGGCCCGCCCCGCTCCCCGCCGACGTCGACGCCGACCTTGTAAGTCGGGACAAGGCCAGGAACAAGGAGGCCGTGAGGAAGTTCCTCAGCGAGAAGATCCGCAATGACTGGGACTTTACCTGGCCGTCGCTGGTAGTGGCTCAGCCGCCCAGCGAGGCAGACGCAGCAGCACCTGCGCAGGAGGAAGCCACACCGGCGACGACGGCAGAAACAGCAGTAGACGATTACGCCCCGAAGGACCCCGGCGAGGAGGCCGACTCCGAGTCGGACGCCGAGTCCGTGTACAGCACCATCTCCGAGGACGCCCAGCGCTTCCGCTCGCGCGCGGATTGGACGTCGGATCTGTCCGACAACGACGAGCCCGTGCCGCCCGCCTCCCCCTTCCGCTTCGACAGCCCCGACGCCGTCGGCGCCGCCATCTTCAACTCGGCCGAGACGAAGCGTGCCCGCCGCCGGCGCGCCGTGCGCGACGAGGCGAAATGGAACCCCGGGCTGGCGTGCTTCGAGGCGCGCCGCAACGCCTGGACCGGCGCGAAGACGGTGCGCGTGAAGCCCAAGCCCGCAAGCCCCGTCTCCCCCTCCTCGGGCCGCCGCCTCTTCTGGCGCCATCACCGCTCCCAGTCTTCCGTCTCCCACAGCGGCATCATCACCTCGGGCTCGCCGCCCGGCGCTCCCTCCCCGCTCCAACCAGCCGCGGCACGCACCTCCACCACCACCGCCTCCGAATCCGACTCGGTCGGCCGCACCACCTCGCAAGACTCCAACCCCCCCACAACAACAACCACCACCACCACCACCACCACTCCCACCCCGCTCTACCCAGTGCACACCCTCCTCCCCCTCCCGGCCCCCCTCCTCCCGCCCCAAAACCCCATGCGCGCCTCCATCCAGCCCTCTATGTACGGCTCCCTCTACGACAAGGTCGTCGCGCAGAGCCTGCAGCCCTCCTGCCCGGTGAACCTCGCCGACATGCTCCGCGCGTGCGTCGTCGGCTGGAAGCGCGACGGCGAGTGGCCGCCCCGGCCCGCGTACGCCGCGCCCCCTGCCGCGCCCGCAGCGCTGCAGATGCACCACCACCAGGAGGCGCTCGCGGCCAGGCAGAGGCGGGCGCAGGCGCAGCTGAGGGCGGCGAAGAGTGCGGAGCAGCCGGGCGCGGGGAGGAGGTTGAGTTTGGTGGGGTTTTTTAATGGCGGTGGCGGGGGCGGTGCTGCGCCCGCTGCACCAACACCGGCCAAGTCGACACCGCAAGAGGGGAGGGAGAAGGAGAAGGAGCAGTCGCACTCGGATGAGGGCGCTGGGTCGTCGGGCAAGGCGCTTTTCAGGAGGAGCTTGCAGAGGGTGTTTTCGCTGGGGCAGCATGGGCATGGGCAGACGCAGCAACAGCAGACGCAGCAGGGTGGGGGGAATCCGGCGAGTCCGGCGGGGGAGGTTACCGCTGCTGGTTAACCTTGATAAGGGTTGGTCGGTTGGCCTTGCGATGGGTTCCTTTCAGGTTGTTTCTAGGCGGTGGTTTTCGGCTGGCTGGGTGATTGTTTGTTTGTTTGTCAATCTTCTTTTCGATTTGAGCTATCTGGGCAGTGGTGGCAGTGGGAAAGGGATAACGCGTTGCGTGTGTGTGTTGCTGGTTTTGATACCCCCGGTCATTTTGCTAGTTTGATGATGATAGCTGGGCTTTTGGTTGATGATGCGATGGATTGCGGTGCGAGGTTGGGCATGGGAGGGTGGAGGGAGATAAGCAAGCATAGCAGGGAAGGTTGATTCAATGAGAGAGAGCATGAGGGGGGTTGTCGCAGTCAGCTTGGGAGTGTGGGGTGTGAAGGTCCACTAGAGCAGCGTCACTTACAGATGTGTGCATACGATGAGGGAGGGAATATACTGGTTGCAAACTACTAAAGATTTGTTTCTCTCTGTGACATGGGTTTCCGTACGTATTCAGTGTCAATTTTGTGAGTATATAAATTGCAAGACAAGGGATGATGATGAACGGTCCCATCTTCCAAGTTGTCCACATCAATGTCTCTCCCCGCCCTTCCTGACTGACTCGCCGAGCGCCATCATCAACCCATTACACAGCACCATCGCCAGAACAAACAAGGTACATAGACAAATATCTACCAACAACCCCATTCTTCCCTCAATGGACAAAGCAAAACAACTCCAATTAAGCACCCCCCTCTTTCTCTCCCCTCCCCGTCCTGTACCATGCATGCGCCCCCATCCTATCTGCGCCAGTCCCCTGTAATTGATGCATAGTAAATATGGTATGATAACACTGATGGCGGCAACCGTAGCAGGAACCCCGTATCCAACCTGCCCCATCCTCCCCCCCCTCTCCTCAAATCCTCAACGAACCCAATTTCCAAAACCACACCCTCTCTCTATTCCCCTCCGAGATAGGCAGACACAAATGGAAATTACATGCCCGTCACCCGCATGGCGGCATACCCCACCGTCACCACAACAGCAAGCGTAAAGATACTGCTCGGCACGCCCACCTTGATGAAGTGGCTCACCTGCAGGTAGCGCTGGCCGGCCGGGTCCTCCTTCATTATGGCAGCTACAAACACACACAACCCGTCAGCATCTCTAATCCAACCAACTAAAAAAGAAAGGGGGAAGGTGAGAGGGGGGAGGGGGGGGGACTCACTCATATTCGGGAACCCACTCGTTGGCAGCGCCATCGCGGCACTGCACATCAGCACGCCCGCCATCACCAACAGATTCGGATGCGGCTGCTCCAGCCCCTTGCCGACATCATACACCAGCGGCAAGACAATCAGCGCGGCGACCGTGTGGCTGATGAACGTGGCAATCACCAGGATCAAGCTCGAGAACACCACCAGGATGCCATACAGGCTGTACTCCCTGACCTGCTCCGTAATTGCCTGCGTCACCGTATGCAGCAGACCGGACGAATTCACCGCCTTGCCCAGCGATAAGCCCCCCGCGGCGAGGATGATGATGGTCCAGGGGAAGTTGTTAAAGTCCTCCTTGGTGAGGATGCCGACGCCGAAGAACAGGATGATGGGGATAATGGCGATCACGCCCATGTCGCCAAACACATGTTCCAGACTGTGTGACGCGCACCACAGCGCGATGGTAGCGAGGGTCACCACCGTGACGAACCACTCGACGCCAGTAAACGGATCGCGCACGGGACGGACCGGCACGATGGTGGTCCCGCGGCCCGGGCGGAAGGTGATGAGCAGCAGCACCCAGATGATGAGCAGGGAGATGATGCCGACGGGGATGACAATGAAGAACCACTGGCCCCAGGTGGGCGGGGGCTCCATGATGCCGATGGCGACGACGTTCTGGGGCGAGGCGATGGGCGAGAGCATGCCGCCAATGTTGGAGGCGAGGGCGATGCCGATGATGACGGCCTTGGACATGTCGGAGCCGGCGGGGAGGTTGCGGAGCATGGGCTCGATGATGCCGAAGCAGAGGACCGGGGCGGCGACGTTGCTGATGAGCATGCTGGCGACGGCGGCGACGCCCATGTTGGCGATGAGGACCGTCTTGGGCCGCGTGCCGGCCTTGCTGAGCACGAACGTGGCGATGCGCTTGTCGATGCTGCACTTGGACAGGGCGGCAGCGAGGGTGAAGCCGCCGAGGAGGAGCATGATGACGGGGGTCCACATGGCCGAGAAGACGACGGCTGTGGCGTCCTTAGAGCCCAGGCGCAGGTGCGGCTTGTCCTTGTCGCGGAAGACCTGCAGGACGACGCAGAGGAATGGGATGATGAGCGACGTGACGAACAGCGGCAGCGCCTCGGTGGCCCAGAGCAAGCTGACGAGCACGAGCATGGCCAGGCAGTTCTGCTGCTCGGGCTTGCTCATGATGGGGATGTAGAGCATGGCGAAGAAGACTCCCAGGATGATGATCAGACTGAACGTGGCCGAGGTGAGCAGCCAGGTCGGGCAGATGACGCGGCCGAGCGGCGTCGTGATTTCCGTCGTGGGCAGCACGATCTCGTCGTCGCCCTGGAGGCGCGTCTTTTGCGGGTCCGTGTCGCGGCCGAGCAGGGCGTGGCCGAGGCTGGCGGCCTCGGCGCGGCGCTCCATGCCGATCAGGTCGCGCCAGACGGTGTTGCGCTCCCACACGACGTGCTCGCGCAGGTGGGAGCGGAGGTCGCGGACGGCGGTGTCGGCGTCGCCGTTGGTGACGATGTCGGTGTAGGCCTGGACGATCTGCGAGATGCGCTCCTCGAGGCCCTTGTAGGTCTCGGGGCGGAAGGGGTAGGCGGTATCGACGTGGGCGGCCATGTACTTGGGGCGGAGGCGGCGGTCGATAATCTTGTCGAACTTCTTGAGCACCTTGCTGAAGCCCGTGCGGTTGAGCTGGATGTACGACTTGAGTTCGCACAGCTGGACGTAGAGGTTGATCATGCGCTTCTTGAGCATGATGCCTGACGAGAAGAGCACGGCCTGCTCGGCGTAGTCGTCGAAGTTGATGCTGTGGCGGCGGGTGAAGTCTGTCGAGCCCGTCATGTGGCTCATGTCGACGGAGGCCATGCGGCGGCGGCCGAAGCTCGAGCGGCGACGCTTGGCGGTCAGGCCCGTCTCCTCGTCGCCCTCATCGTCGCTGTCCTCGAGGCCGTCCTCGGTCGAGACCTGGCTGCGCATGCTGTTGCTCCGTAGGCGGCCAGGGGTGGAGCGGCGGCGATCCGAGTGGGAGTGGGCGCGCTCGCTGCCGCGGGTGGGCGGGCGCGGTTCGTCGCCCATGAATCCCGATTCCTCCTCGTAGTCGCCGGCATCGTTGAGGAGGTGGTCGACCTCGTCGAGCAGCTCCTTCTCCTTGAGGACGTAGAAGGAGGTTATCTTTTCGAGCTCGACGTCGAGGGCGCGGCTGAAGACGGCCTCGGGGTCATCGTCGGGGATGAGCGGGCGGGACTCGGCGTCGCCGGGCGGGAGGTGGATGGCCTTTTCGAGCTGGTATATTCTGGGAGAGGCGGCGTGTCAGTGGTCAGGGGCAGCGGTATGGTGTGTCTCTCGGGTTGTCCCTGAGGCACGCACAGTTTCTTGAGGTTGCTGTAGGCGATATAGTGGCTGCTCCAGTCCGGGACAGCATTGAACTGGAGGCTGTGGGAAAACTTCATCTCGTCCTGCTCCTCGAGCCAGCGGCGCTTCTCGGCCCGCCTGAGGTTGTACGCGTGCTCGCGCTGGCGGACGGCGTCGTGGTACCTCTGGGCGGCGGCGTCGGCAGGGCACGGGTACTCTGCAAGCTCGATCTGCTCGGCCTGCTCAATCTTTTCGGGCAGGTGGGAGGAGGACGCCGTGGTACGATGCGGGTTCCCTCCCGTGCCGGTGTGGTGGCTCGTCTGTCGTCGAGGGGGTGCCGGGGCGGTGGGTGGCTGCCGGGGCTGTGTTTGCGTCTCGAGATGGCGACGATGGGGGTCTCGTCGAGGTTCGCAAGGTTCACGAGGTTCGAGATGGCGGTGGCGGGCGGAGCGGCGGGAGGAGGGAGCGTCCTGGGACGCAACCGGGGGCGCTATTTTGACTGGCTCGAGGGATGTTGCCTCGCAGGCAATTGGTGACGCGATGGATCGCACACAAGTCGGGCTAGGTTGGCTGGATCCTCCAAGTCTCATCCTCGTCAGGCAACTGGCGGGTGGGTGCAATGAGTGTCAACGAGAACTGGATCTTTACATGTCCATTTCCGTCACCGCACAGGCGGGTCGGGTACCGTACAGCGGGTGTGTGGCACACGCCCCACTCTCTTGCAGGCGTCGATCCGCCACTGTTGGCCCCCCGTTGGCCTCTTTTTGGACTGTCTTCGGGGGCTGTCGGCCGCCTGGAACGCCTTGGCTTGCAGTCACTTGGCCCTGAAACCCGCCCGCAAGGCCCTTGCCCAATGGGGGGCCGTACTCGCCCACATGGGTCCGGGTCTGCTGACGTCGTGGCTCGGGAGTTGCCTGTTTCTCTTGTTTTTCGTTTGAGTCTCAGCCTGGGGGTTGCAATGGCAAATTCAAGGCCAGAGGTGGTCAGAAATTGTGTGTGTTTTTACCTGTTTTGATTCTTACACTTCGTTACCAGTTCGTAACTCTGTCTGTATCTCAAACCCCTGCGATTCGAGTTCTGTCTAAACCATCAACGGCTTCGACTCAATGGCGTGCTCCTGCAATCCTCTGGTGCAACTCAAACTTGTGCTGTTTCGGGTCACGCTTCGGAACTCACGGCATTCAAGTGACAGGACTTCAGCATCTTGAGAGGAACCACGGTGGACACCAGGCAAGAGGCCAAGGCAGCCAAGGCAGCCAAGGCAGAAGCCTCAACAGGAGAGGCACGGTCCTTTTCTGAATCTGCTGTGTGACAGAGAGGAATACCGATGGGCCTGACCGCATGGGTGGGTAGTTTGTTTTGATCACACAATATGCATTCCTGTCGGAAGGGAGAGATGTGGTAGGCTTACTTGCTTGGTATGAAACTGGAATGGATCTCTGCTGATAAGCGAGTGACCAGGATAAACGAGTTGTAGCGGTCTCAGGAGTGTATTGCAACTATCTGATGACGACTCTACGAGTATAACTAAGCTTAAGGAAAGGAAAGGAAAGAAGAGAAAATGGTCTGCGTGTCGCGATGGTCTTTGTCTGATCAGACGGGAGACACTAAGTGGAGAAAGGGGCGAGTGTGGTGGGGTCGTCGATGGGGGTCGTCGATAGGTCGTCAACAGAGTTGTTGATGGAGTTGACTCGGGGATGCTCAGGGGTATCGAGGGTTAGGGTTGGAAGAGGGTTGCCGTTACACGAGTGACCTTTCACACAACATGCCACCTTCAACCTCAACACCTAATTTTCTTAACAACCCAACATGCCAGCTACTTCAAATGAAGCCTATATTATCTTGGACCTTAATGCTCTTCAAAACGACAAAAATCTGACCGTGGCAGCTGCCGCTAAAATCTACAATGTCGACCGCAGCACTCTTCGGCGCCGACGCGCTGGCAAGCCTGCACGACGCGGTATTCCAGTCAACTCACGCAACCTGACGGATTCAGAAGAGCAGACAATATTTCAGTATGTTGTTGAGCTATATACTCGCGAATTTCCTCCCAGACTGGGTGGTATGGAAGATATGGCTAACCAGCTGTTACGTGTACATGACGCGGTATTCGCGTCGACGCGACTACCAGAGGGCCAAGTGCGAGGATCCGAAGGTCATTGGCGAGTGGTTTGCCCTCGTACAGAATGTCAAAGCTTCGTACGCCAACCCCTCCGAACTCACCTGCCCAACCTTGGGTCTCCCAGACACCTCACAACCCCCGAGAAGTCGACTCGCAGTCAACGCTTATCAAGACTCGCATTGCCAATCATCAAAATAGCTCC
>MU855542.1:0-46330 GCA_033296695.1 Staphylotrichum tortipilum | reverse complement strand
CCAAATTTGGTTGGCAGGGAAATTGGCGGGCAGGTCCACATACGAAGCTCTGTCTAGAGAAAATGACCAGCGCGTCGCGATGGTCTCTGTCTGCCCAGACGGAGACGCTAGGTATAAGGGGTAAGTGTGATGGGGTCGTTGATGGGGCGGTCCGAAGTAGGCGGGATTGTGACGAACGGGGATTGCGATTTGACGAGCTAGGGGATTGCGACTTGGGGGCGGATTTCGAGTTGCGACGAGTGGGGCGAAATTTGGATGGGTAGGCGGGATGGACAGGATTCCGAGGAATCATGGCAGGCAGAATGGCTGGAGCTGTCTGCACGCCATTGCGGCGGGACTGGGACGAGGAGGAGTCCAGAAGCCACATCCTGGGCTTGGTGGGCATGTGACAGTGCCAGGTCTTCCTGAACAATGGCATCTGGGCCACAATCCTTTGCAAAAGGAATCAACTTGGCCAACAAGACCTCCTTCTGGTAGCGATACCAATCGATCCCTGTGCCGTGGCCGCGTGTCAGCTTGCCATGCTTCTTGTCCCATTTCCACTGTGGCTCCTTGCTAGCCCGATTGCGAGCGAGAGCTTTATCAACAAGGTCATTCAGAGTTTGCAGCTGGAAAGCATGAGGGGGCAAGGATCAGTTTGGGAACTAGTTCATGGGTACTTCGACAGCAATTGAGTCTCATATTAGGCTTAGATCTTCATCATTTTTCAAGAGCTTCAAGGGCTGATATTCCCTTGCTATGACTAGTTACAAAAGCTGAGCTATCTAAGAATAGAGAACTCCGAACACGACCAAGCTTCCCAGCAGCTTAACAATTATCTCACTGGTTACTCATCCTCTTCACTGTCTTCAAGTGGCTCTGTTACTTCAACCCCATAGTGGTTGAAGACGATATTACCCTCACCATCACCCTTCCATTCATGCTTTTTAAATGTTCTTCCATTTGTATAGGCCTTAGCCATGACCTGTCTGCAGATACTGCAATTAACTGGGCTGTTATTTCCTAGACACCACGCATGAAAAATATGAGGAACATTGCCGCAGGATGTGACTGCGACGCATGTCGTGTTCATATTGTACATAGTACGCATGCATATCGGACAATCGGAATTGACAGCGTCTTTGAACGGGTCCTGTTGTACAGCATGCCCGTTTTTTTTAGGATAACCGAATTTTTCGAAACTACGGCAGTCGACCAGAACGTGAGTATATTTTGTATTGTAAAACGTGTAGAAAAACGAATAGCGATTTTCGCAAACCGGGCACGAGATATTGTTGTTCACAGTTTTGCTCAGGTCGATGCATGCAGCATGGAAGGCATGGCCACATTCAAGCCGAGTGTCGCCTGCCATGCCTCGCATTTTGCGATCTCGGCAGTCTAGAGCTGAGCATTCTGCTCTCTTCAGAGTGTTGTTATTGCGTGCTATCAGCCACTGCGATTGTTAGCTAGATTCACGAAGTGAGAGTGGTTACATACATTCTGCGGCATGTCACCATAGACAGTTTGTTCGTTCCCTCCCGCTTGCTCGGTTGGCGGTGGGGATCGTCCGTTGCCTGGTGCCCGTCGGTTGCCTGGTGCCCGTCGGTTGCCTGGTGTCCGTCGGTTGCCTGGTGTCCGTCGGTTGCCCGGTGTCCGTGGTGTCTTTTGTTCAGCCTGGCCCGGCCGTATGCGTCTACGAAAGAAATCCTCTGGTGTTTTAAGATTTTCTGCTTCAAGAGCGTAGGCTCCAACGTCCTGGAGTTTCTCTCTCTCTCCAATGTTTTTAGGTCTTAGAGGAATGGTTTGGCCGACCCTCAAGCGGACCTTGTTGAATTTTTGTTCCACATCATGGGCCAAGTCAGTTAGTTCTCCTTTTGGGTGATAGCACACAGATTTATCTTTGTTGAAGCGTATTTTCCCATATGTCAATGGGAATCTCTGGGGATTGGTTGGCGATTGGTCGACATCAGTTGCGACTGCTAGTAGCTCGAAGTCGTTCTGATTTTCTTGTAGCTTTTTCAGTTCGCCTCTAGGTATTGTTTGGAGCTCGGACCATTTGAAACCGAGCTCTGCACATTTGTAAATATATTCGCGGCGCAGTTCGCTATATTTTTTGACCGTATTCCGAGAAGGGGCGCTGACAATCATACTACCTCTGACAGGCGTCCTTCCCTCAACCCGAAACTTGGTAACCTTCGGCCAGGATATCTCAGGATCGTATGCCTTGACGTATATATATCCATCGACGCTACGACGAGTAAAAGGAATTGCGTCAACTGGCTCCTCATCGTCATCTGTCCCATACTCATAGAAATCCTCATGTTCCTCATCAGCGGACTCGTAAGCATAAGCATCGGACTGTGGTGACGATGGCTGGGAAGATATTAGCTCCGGAGTCGATGGTCCCGGCTGGTCATCGCCAGCCCCAGAGGGTGGTGCGCGTGGACTTTCTGGGATCTCAGAGGCTTCCGACAGAGGAGACGTGGGCTGCGAAGTAGATGGTTCCGGCTGGTTATCAGGGACAATTGTAATGGCCAGAGGCGCCTTTCCCTTAGAGTTAGTAGACTCTATTATTGTCTCAGGAGGTGATGTACTACGCGGGCTTTGAAAGCCTTCAGAGGAAGGAGACGTAGGCTGCGAAGTAGCTTCAGTATCGGTTGTTTCTGATACTTGTGAAGATGGACCCGGCTGGCCTTCGGGGTCGGCGTTATCCATGATTTTGGCAACTGCAACCTGGAGTATTTGGACGCTCTGCGCCCACTTGCGAGGATACTCGACCTCTTTGCCGGGCTTCTCTTCAAAATTTTCATATATATTCTGAGCTCGAATGAGCACGTCGCCGGAAGGGTCTACCTGATCGACGTTCGGGTGTTTAGTTCGGGAAAATCGTTGAAATTGGCGAGCTATCCGCTGCCGGTCAGACATCGTGGCATGCCAGTAGGTTATTCCTGGTAAGCAATGGGTAGGTAGCTGCGTATTTATAGAATTTTGTGACAGTTTTGAACAAAGATATGGGAAGAAGGAAAGGATATCTCAATTTGAAATATTGAATTTAAGATATAAGAATAGAACTGCGTCCAAATATCTGAGAATATAGAAAAGAGGATGATACCTGGGTCCCAGGAGTGGACAGGGTTAGGGTTAAGCCATGTAGATTAGATAAGGAGCCCCACTCTGGATTGCTCGCAGCGTCAACTGCAGCGACCAGGAGCTGCAACCTCCAACAGACCAACCATCACCACAACAATGAGATAATCACCTTCTTTTGCCTCTGGCACTCAAGTCTTCCGCGCAAGCGCACCCAGCGATACCTGAGGGTATCAGCCTCATGTACATAGTCATTTTAGGGGTCCTGCGCTATTGGCCTAGCTCTTTCCAACTCCTCTTTTCTATATTCTCAGATATTTGGATGCAGTTCTATTCTTATATCTTAAATTCAATATTTCAAATTGAGATATCCTTCCCCAGTACGCAGCTGAGCGTTTATAAAGGAGCGTTGGGGTGTGTGGGAGGACTAGGCATTGCATTATCTATTGACCTCTGTGTGGTTTAATATCTCAACAACTCACTCACTACTAGTTCAGTCCCGTCTATTCTGTATAATGAATCCAGCAAGCCGCCGTCAGCTTCCTGGTAAGCTAATGGAGCTTCCTGGTGAGCTAATGGACAAGATTGCGGACCATCTTCCAGCCCTATCTCGTGCTTCGCTCCTACGCGCTCTGACTTGGAGAACCTCGCTCTCAAGCAGAAAGGAGAACCACGCTCGGATCTGGGACCATATCTTCAAGAACGACAAATGGATTGTCAAAGTCCTTCAAATCAAGAATGGAGATAACGGAGCGCCAGTCCCTTGTCTTGTAGGCAGCCAGCTTCAGAAATTCTACTATGGTAGCCCTCAGAGGGTATTCTTAGCACTTCTTGTCAATGACTGGACTGGCGACGTCAACTGCCTCCGAAAAACATTTTTTGACTCCTTGCGGGACTATGAGGTTGTGGAAAAGGACTCCATTATCCGATTGAAGGGATCCGGTATCTTATTGCATATCGCAGATGCAATTGGCCGCAACGATGAGGGTTGGATTTCGATGGAGGATCCAAGTCAACTATTCCGCCGCCGAGGATCTAGGTTGTCCACACAGGCGATTTACTACAACGAAGAGGTTCTTCATGAAATTGGTCAAACTGACATTGGCGGTATTGACGGGCGCTCTATGAAAAAAAAGAAGGCGGTTCGTGATATATGCTCGATCAAGCTGAAATTCAGAGAAGGGTTACCGGTATATCGCGTTTTTATAAGTCCTCGTAAAAAGGTTAAGGTAGTAAATTTACAGAGCTTGGACGAGAATGGGAGGGATTGGGTTACACATTGGAGGATCGCTAGACGACATGAGCGTGAGTGGTGGACGAATAACTAGTTAACTAACTATTAGTTAACTAGTTAGTTGTTGTTTATAGTTATAATTGAAGCGGAGTCATCACTCCAACTACAAAACCTGTCACGTGTCTCGTTCTCAGTCTCCAATGCTTGGTGCCTGAGATCGAAAAGGCCGTAACTGTGGTTGTAGGTGTCTCAAACTATGTGGTAAAGAAGTTTGTTCATTCCATGATGCTGTCCGCGGGAGCGTACCATGTGAAGCGGCCAGCGGCTGCAGGTGGAATGCGGGACGATCCAGTTGGAATGTCGCCAAGAAAGAACGTGTCACGGGATTCCCCGTTCCTATCCCCATGGTTAGGTCATACGCCTGTGCGCAGGTCTGTGGTTATGTCTATGCACATGTGTCCATGCGCATGCTGTTCCAGTACTTAAGGTCTGGTGGCGCTCGCACATGTATCTAGCTCTTGCTCTCGTCGTGCAATATCATTCTTGTATGTGCGAGCTGACCTGACCTTGGTGCCCGTCACAGAACGATCCAAGGACTGACATGGTTGGATCGAGGGGAACGTAACGATCCCACCGATCCAGGTACAAAGGTACTTCCAGGACAAGGGATCATCAAGTATATAGCTAGCTAGTCAGTCACGATCTCCTCATGCGTTGTCCGGGGCTTTACGCCCTTCGGCCTCACCCATGGAGGAATGGAAACGCTTGAATGGGGACGGTGATATTGAGCGGGGGGAGAGAGAACAACGCAAGCGGAGGCGATGCGATTCAGATGACTCAGCTGCTGGCATCCTGGGCAACCAATGCCATCGACGGTTCCTGCATCAACTATCTGTATATATATGGACTCTATTCTAAGATTTAAGAGACCTAACAAGGTAGGAGTAAACTATAGACGCGATGCTCGTATAGCAAAGACACAGAACTACAACGCTTATTGTAACATCAGCTGTTGTGGACCAGTCGCCTCGTTGTGATGCATATACACCAACAAGCACCGTCACTAACCCACTCGCAGAGTTCAGCAGCCCTGGCCTAGCTTATGTATTTAGCCACAAGCCAATTTATCTAGGAAATGATGCACAATGATGCACACTCACATGAACAAGTATCTCAAGAGCCAGATGTAATTATTCCGATACTTTACCCAGAGCAAGCCGGTCCCAAGAAAACCAAACATACAGAAGGAGATAGCAAACCCAAGCAGAGTGTGCTGCTGGGCCAACTTATGCATTGCAGTACCTGTCTCAGTGTTAGGCCGGAGCCTCCCGATGGATGTAAATGCTCCCGGAAGTACGAGGAACCCGGCCAGCAGGATCCACGACGATATTGAAGCCGCAAAATTCCATCACCATTGTACTTCATCAGACTGACGGAGCATGGCCTCGTACCTAGATCCCGGCGCCATCTCAGCGGTACCGAGAAAGCCGTAGATCCGAGAAGGCCACCGAGAGGTCGTCTACGTAGGGGCAGTTCAGCACCAATGGCGGCGGTTTCTGCACGAGTGCTTCTCTCATTCTAATTCTGTTGTTCTGAGCTTCGATTCGTTTTTCAAGTTCCGGGTCCCGCGAAGGCTCCTGGAAAGTGACGGATTTGCGTAGACGACCTGGCCTGATATTGTCATTCCAAGCCCCGATCTCTTCTCGAAGCTGCGCACCCCATTGATCCCGGGAAGACACCGACCTGCGTCGCCGCTGCAGACTCCTAATACCTGGGTCGCAAATCTTAGGCGGGAAACGCCACTCCCGCACTAACGTCGGATCGTCAACCGTGCTGACGTAGCGCTTGTGAGTGCGAGTGTGTGCCCGGCGTAGCGTCAGCAACTCGCTCGTTAAGTGCTCTTGATAGGGATACGGTGTTGGTGGGCGATTGATATAACGGGCTGTTGGCGCATTATATATGTGCGGGTCTCTGACCTTGTTCAGCTGGCTCGGACGGCGCTGACGGTGGTGAACAGTGTTGCTCGATGGCCTAGGCGGAGGAAAGCAATTGAGACAGTCCATCGCACGGTTTTCAAATTTTTGACTATGCTAGAAACTTGTTGCAATTATTGTACATATAGTCCTTTTGAATGGATACAGCAACTCTAGTTCAGGTCGCCACTTTCCCATTTCTCTATCCTCTTCCCCATCCCCCATGCTTCTGGCTGGCCCTAGGTGCCCCCCTTTCCTCTTCCCCATCCCCCTTTCTCATTTCTGCGTCTGGCTCTAGGTGCCTCTGGCCCTAGGTGCCCCCCTTTCCTCTTCCCCCTTCCCACACTTCCCACACGGCCCTAGGTGCCACTGGGTTCCTCTGGCCCTAGGTGCCCCCCCATCTTCCCATTTCTGCGTCTGGCCCTAGGTGCTTCTGGCCCTAGGTGCCCCTTTCCCCTTCCCCCTTTCCATTTTTGCGTCTGGCTCTAGGTGCTTCTGGCCCTTCTTCCCCTTCCCCCTTTCCCCTTTCCCTTTCCACTCTGCGTCTGGCCCGAGGTGCGTGCCCCTTTCCCCTTCCCTGCGTCCGGCCCTGGTGCCCCCTTTCCCCTTGTGCCCCCCTTCCCATGGCCCTAGGTGTGCATGTGCAGTTCGTCTGGTCTCCCATATGATTGTGAAGTCCAGTTTTGGGTAGATGCTGCTCTATCCGTGGCCAACTCCGGATTCGGCCGAGGCGCAAATCCGGCCGCCTGAAACCGTTCTGGGTCCCCTGGCTGATACGCAGTGTAGGTTGGGACATATGGTGCAACGACGGGTGCAGAGTTGCCGTCAGCGGGGCTCTCTCCAGGCTCCCGCTGCTTGCCGCGTAAACCCCACAGGCATAAAACAGCACCAACGGCAGCAGCAAGCGCTGTAGTACTGAGTGCAATGCTGACGAACACAAATGTGGATAACTGTCTCGATGATATTGATAACGAATCCATTGCGAGTCAATATAGACCAAAGTTGCGAGACGGAGAATGCCAAATAACGAAGCCGAGTAGATTGAAGTAACAATGCGATTCTTGCTGGAGTTCATGGAGGGAGTTGGATTGGGAACCGACTGAGTTTGTACTGATACATAAACAACCTGCGGAGTCATGCTTGAATTGGTAGGCTCTATTTTTAGCCTGTGTACGGCGCCTCGGCGCGTAATATCAAGGGTCTTTTAGCGCCGACGCCCTGGCTTGCAGTGTCGAGACATCCTTCGCTCTTCTCCTCTATCTAGCAAATTCAGGGAGCAGATCGCTGCGATGGTCAACTCGCTATGGCTCGACCTTCGAAGGAGCGCGTCGGGCGACCCGCTCCTCCTGGAACACCACCGGCCGTATCGAGCGGTTACCGAGGAGAACGGGCAGTGCTTAGAGCTAACCCTTCTGGTGCGCGGGCGAAGGCACGCACAATGCAAGTACCTGGCGTACGCCGGCAATCAGGTCCACTTGAGGCGCGTTGGGCCTCCCTGGCGCCTTGTCGTTGAATGCGGCCTTCACCTCCTCCCAAGTGCGACGAAATGGGAGGTAGGCAGTCCCTCACAAGGCCTGGTCTCTCACCACCAGGTACCGAAGGGCAATCCGTCGGCAGGAGAAATTGCCCACCTGCTGTACTCCCAAGTGTTATTAATCTTCAGTACCGTTGTCATACTGCTCGAGGAGGACTTTGGCAGTCTCTCGGCGGTTATCCACCAGCTTGCGACCTGGGCCTACACCGCTCCTCGCGTACCTTGTCGAGCTCGGCCGCGAGTGTTCATCGTCACGGCCCAGCGCCAGCACGATTCTAGGAGGCTGGAGTGGGAGCTCACGGCTGATATCTTGTCGAACTTCAACCCGCTCCGAGAACACAGCTTCAAGACGGCCGAGAGGATGTGGAGACAATGCTTCGAAGGTATCGAACACGTCGGCGAGCCTCGGTCCGTTGAGGAATTATACCGGCTGGCACCAGAAAAAACCTCGCACCCACGAGTAGTCGCTCTCCAACTCGTGGGACTCCTCCGGGCTGCATTTCGGCAGTTCCATCGCTGTCGAGAGGAGCCTTTCGGCCTGCTCGATGCGGCCCGCGCTAGCCGCAGGGACCAGACGCCGATGGAGTTCCACCTCGTCAAGGCCTTGAGGATGCGAACCAGAGATATGGACGAACTAAATGCGCTGAGCATGCTCATTGCCTCGGCGATTACCGTACACGGGTATCGCCCGGGTCTGCCCGAAGCGGCGTTCCCGCTTGACGAGGTCTTCAAGGAGTGTTATTCGGAACCCCTACGACGCCTGGCGGCTCGGGCCAATCTCGCTCCCCTTGTTGACCAGGTGTACATACACTTTGCCAAGTTCGCGGGTGCCGCCGTCGGTGGCGCTCTCGACCCCGTTGTTCACCATCAGCGCATCCTCAGAGAGCTGGGCCCGCCCCATCTCGACCGCCAGGGAACATGCCTCTCTTGTCTAGTCCGCGTGGCGTCGAACGGGCTTTCGTGTGGCCACCGTCTCTGCGACGCCTGTGTCGCGATCCATTGCCAGGAGGCAGAGGGCCAAGCCCCCCGCCTGCCCGCGTGCGTGTTTTGTCGGGCGACGAACCACACACCGTTGCACGTGAAGCCGTCGACAGCGGGGGCCCGAGTCTTGCGCCTCGCAGGACGGGTTGGAGCAGCGCAGGGGATCGCCAACTTCCTGCGGTCTCTGCGGTCAGTTGTACGCAGCCCCCTCCACGACCATTTCGACGTGGTTATCGCGAGCGACATAGGCATGTTCTTCGCGGTCATGCTGTTCTGCAAGCGCGCCACGATTGAGGACTGCATTCACCACCTCCCAAACCTGGAGTGCGCCAAGCAGCGCAGGTGGGGGCTGAAGTTTGGCCGGCGCCTACGCTTTCGCTCCGAGGAGCTCGTGACCAACGGTGTCCGGCTGTGCCTGCAGCATAAGGGCCGGTCGCGGGATTGCGGCGGGTAAGCGCTTGACGCCCGGAGGAGTGATGGCGCTAACGTTAGCCTCAGGGACCACGAGGAGACGGGCTTCCTGGCTGAATGTAGATCCGAGTGTTTCTGGCCTAAGGCCCGGCGCGACGTCGTCGTACAGTTCAACGGCGACGCTCTCGGCCCGGTACCAATCGGGCAAATCGCGGACAGGCTTCTCGCATCTCTCTTTTATCTCGAGGTGGAGGATTGCCTCGGCTCGCAAATCCTTTTACCCGTGTGTATCAGATGCCGCCTACCATCCGGCCACACCCTCGTTGATCTGCTGATGAGAGCCCGCCTCAGGAACGCTCAGATTCATTACGGCAGACAGACGTGTGTCCTCTGCCCAGAGGAGAACTGGCGGGACGCCGCCCAAGGCAAGCCGTTCATGAGGCGGATTTACATCCCGGTTTCCTCGGCCTCGGACGTCATCGACGTCAGGATCAGCGGTCTTGTCTCCGACACTACGAGTGTGAGCAACTGTCCTTACGAGCTAGAGGCTCTGATGAACGAATCCCCAAGCCAAAAAGCCGGCATTCTCGACCATCGGTTGCTCGTGATCAACACGATAGATTGTCTAGACATGCAGTTGCATGAGTTCAAGCAACCTGCAAAGACCGGCAGAGACCGTGGGGCACGTCCTAGCGTCATAGTTGGGGTCTCTTCGTACCATACCGCCAGCTCACGTCAAAATGCAAGGACTTCTCGTGTTCCAGAAGGGGGAACCAAGAAACAAGAATAACTAAGCGCTCTAGATTACTGTTTATTTTTCGCCCTTGGTTACTTCTATGTATGTACATAACTACTACGTATGTAGTCTATTTCACCTAGAGCATAGGACGCGATGGGTGCTTCAGCGTATCTGGTCGGTAACTTAGCTCACGAAACCAAATGATGTTTTCAACGCTACTATGCTGGAGGGCCATAGTCCTAGCTGCATTCATAAAACGTCTAGTGCCGCTTGCTGTAGAATAGGCAAGGTAAGCAGGAAGTCTTTTGGTGATTGAACAGCAGCATAGTCTTACCGACAACGAGGGTTCTGCCCGGCTTTCCGTTGGCAACCTTTTCGATGCGCTGGGAGAGCAGGTTTAGGTCTTGGCTTTTGACTGCGTTCCAGTTCTTCAGGGCGGGTAATTTAGGCACTTTGGTTGATTTACCTGCCCGTTCGGGATAGATCACAAACACGCGTAAGAAGGAGACCTGCTGCTTGTCTGGATCATTCAAGCCCGTTTGGGGTGTGATATCTCTCAATGTCTCTGCGAGGGAGTGGAAGTATTCTGCCGCACAATCGTACTGGCGGTTATCGTCGAGTTTCCAGACGAGGTCAATGTAGCGGGTAATATCGCAATGGAGTGGAACGTCTCCGTTGTTTTGCTTATCGCGCTTCTTCCGGGAAATGAGAGAGAGAGCGAACGGGAGAATCCCAGCAATGCCTATCCCTTCACCGGCCAACACAACGGTCTCGAAAGAGCCCATGCTCAGATCGCCTCCGTACGGGCCGCTTAACCCGGGCCTGAGGTCCGGTAGAGCCGGTCTCATCTCTCGGTTCATCAAGATGTCGAAGTGACGAACAGAACCATTCACGTCGTCCGTCCACCAAGCAACAGGAACACACACGCCACTAAGCTGTCCTGGTACGTTGACGTAGAAATATGACCCCGGGAGGGCTGGAACGGTAGAGCCGGTATCCACGGACAGCCGGGTTATCTTTGACTCGTGGGGACTTTGGATGGTCATCCTAGCGCCGCGATACCCGTGCCACATTCGTAGTCGCAATGCCGTGGAAATGACCCACAAGGATCCCGTGACAAAGAGCATGACCCAAGCAAATGAGAAAGTCGGCTCCGCCGAGACCGTCCACAGATGCCATCCCAAGAAAATTAGTATACAGATGGAAAACACCAGGTGATGAATCCTGAATAAGGTATAGCGGCCTGGACAGCCTGCGGAATGGACCACTAAGTGGACGATCGAGGAGACGAGACAGAGGCACAAGAACCCGGCGAGAAGCCCTCCGGAGACGGCCTGGAGTGTCTCGAACCTTCCAGAGCTTGCTGCTTGGGCCGTGTGAATGAGCGACAACGCTACGACCGCTACAGCCACCGAATAATGCGCCAGGTAGTAGGTGCGAAAGGAGATGCCTATCCAATCCGCAATCAAATTTGTTCTGCCCCCAAGATATAACAATGCCAAGTTGGCAATGGCGAAGAACTGGGAGGATGAGCGCCCTTCGAGACCCAAGGCAGCTGCGTTTGCCGAATGATAGAGAATCGCCCCGCCGATTTCAGGCAGTATATAGTTGAGTACGGGAATCCGTACGTGGGCCAGGTATGCCAGAGCATACCTTAGGAAACGCAACTGTTTAATGCCTAGGAAATATAAGAAGATCAGGAAGACGATAAGGGACCCAAGGCCAACAGCAAAATATTCGTAAACATGCAGACCCGGAGCCATAATGCCTATAGTTGCCCCCAACCCAACGTTGCTGGAGTTTCTATGGGCTGGTTTATAGGCGAGGAGTTCACGAGAAGTGGTAAATGGTAAAGCGGATACTGCGATCCGGGAAACTCGTCTTTGCTTCGTGATAGAATTGCTGACTTTAATAGGCCGTACCCCAGGCCCCACCTCCATCACTGCGAGAGTGACATGCTGGAGTCATGGCAGCAGAGTTTCTCCTCGGCCGCTGCCAACTACGACTAAAAGACATCGAGATAGATCCCGACTACTGCCGCGAAAGCATTGACGCTGCGATCGACCACCTACGGCCGGTCTTTGAAGATCCAAAAAGCTTCAAGCCTGATACGGAAAGTCACCAACTCCCGATAGTAACCGACCTCGACGGGCTAAGACAGTTGTTAGAAGATTCTCGGGTCTCCAACGATGCTTTCCGAGAGTTGCAAACGGCGCCGCCATACCCTCAGCTCACATCTCTCCATGGCCAATTTCGATGCATCCACGGGAGGCAAAGATACGAAGCGGCCATCGGGAGCACCAAGCTTGGGCCTGACACGTGGTGGACAGTAAAGCTATTTTGCGTGCCAGAAGGCATCGATCCGCGACTGCTCCTTTGTGAGGAGGTCGAGCATGACCATTATCAAACAGGCTACAACGACGGGCACGTCTTCTGTGCCGTGATATACTGGGAAGAGCAAGACAATCCCGGCCGAGTCTATCACTGGATGTCGAAGCTCTCGTCATCAAAGCGGAAAAAGCTAAAAACCCTGATGAGATGCAAGCCGCTAAAGAGGAGGCTCAAGAGACTCCGGGTGTTCCCTGGCCTTCTGGACGCGTTAGAGCTAGGCAACGGCGATAAAGTCGGCCACTCGCTTTCCCTTCCTCAAGTGATTCGCTACCTGGATCATATCTATGATGTCTGGAACCACATCACACTCGGACTGCCCAGGGTCCAACGGGCGGCGGACGCACCTACCGTCCGGCGGCTCCAGATGCTAGCGCCTTCGGCAAGCAGCGTAGACAGAAGCACGATACAAACGATGATGCGGTCCGGGGAACTCTTTTCTTCTTTGAAAGACGCAGGTCTGCGCGCGGAAGTCGGGCAAAGAGTACTTCAATTAGACGTGCTCATCCCCAGTGTAAAAAGCCTTCATGAGAACACGAAGTATCTATATATAGCAGACTACATCATGAAAACTCATCTCGTTCACCCTCTACAAAGACGCGAGCCGATGTCGAAGGCATTGGATTCCTTGTGGAGCGAGCCAGATGAATGCTTGGTCGAGTACGCTGAGGGCAAATTCCGGAGGGCTGCTCGGCGGCCGAGTCGGGAACTGTCCTACATGACCGTGGTTGCTGCCGCGCTCCGAAACTTCCCTCACCTTTGTGACGGCGATTACATGGGCCCCCGATGCGAACAAGGCGAAAGCCGTACTCGGGCAACCCAGGATCCGGCGGCGATTCATCGTTTCCGTGTCCTGGCTTGGAAAGTGGGCTACTCCGTTTCGGCCGCACCCCTGGTTCCATCAGCATCACCGCCACCAGGCAGGGGACTCTCCGTCGTCGAACCAGCCGAGGTCTCGGTGGAGAGGAGATGGAATCGGCCTTTTTCTCGCTCGGCACGGTTTTGCGCCTCTAGCCTCTTCCTTCCGCAGCTTGCGGAATGCCGGCCAATGGCGGCATATCCTGGAACGCTGTTCGTCCAGAGAGACTTCATCCGCTCATTTTTCGGCGAGATTCCTGATCTCGGGACGATCGCCTCGCCACTTACCCTGTCGCCAGAGCCGCAGGCACAGCTCTCTCCTCAGTGGCATCAGCCGGACAGCGACACCGGCTCTGGCAGAGAGTCAAGCGCCCCACGGATGCATACCGATAGTGACATGATCGATGGTCAACATGTCTCACCCAGCACAGACAGCGGCTCAGAACTTTACACCCAAGACCCGAGACGTCACGGCTGGTATCCTACGCGGTTTCCATGGCTGGTAGAATTCGGGGCGTCCAGTCTTCCTTCGAGGCCAAGCTCGGCGCGTTCGGCGAGCCTGCTGAGCGTCAACTCAAGGCTACATCCCACGTGTGTGAACTCTGAGGCGTCCCCGTCACGTTCTACGGGCCCGTCGATACGTTCTGTAGGCGGCATAAGCCTGTACTCCCGGGTGTCGAGCGCAGCCCGTCCGACACGACCCGTGAGCCGCTCGAGTGTGAACTCCAGGGCGTCGAATACAACCCGTCCTGCACGTGTTAGCGGAATATCGAATTCACTACGCTCTGTAGACCTCCCGAGCAGCAATTCGAGCCTCACAAGCATGCGCTCGGGGCTGCTCGATTCCCTGCGTTCCGCAAGCCTCTCGAGCGCGAATTCCACCTTCTCCAATGTAAACTCCAAGTTGTCAAACCTTGCAATCTAGAATCCGGAACGGAGACTGGCCCGAGTGGTCACTGCCGGCGCACGGTATCATTCTAGAAGGCAATCATTAGGCTGCTAAACTAGGGCACCGAACAACTGGAAAATAGCCAGAGGAATGGGCAGAAAAAACAAGGTTAGGTGTAACTAGTTAAGAGATAATATCAGGGCATAGTCACAAGTTTTAGGGTCACGTACGTACAGCTATTTCCCGTTCAGATTGAGCTGCTTGCAGACTGTGCGAGCTTTAGACTGGCATTTCAAAAAAGAGTGAACGAAGAATTGCAGGTTGTTCCTTATAAAGGAGAGGATGCCCTGGCTGTCTAAAATACATGAACGGAGTGCCCTACGCAAGGAGCGAGTGCCCCATTGCAGTAGGGTTACCCCTGAGGAGAGGCTCTACACTCTGTGGGTGCAGGCGGGAGCACCTTGTCCGCAGTACAAACACATTGCACTTACGTGCGTATAGAAGTTGGCAAAAAGGAAAGAATTCTATTGTGACCTAACCAGCAAGTAATATAGAAAACCACCCTTGTTAATCACATTTAACCTCGGTTCTGCCAGAGAGTCTTTGAGACCTGCGGAGCTTCGGCGGGTCAACGCTCTCTTCCATCACTTCCCGCTTGCGTTTGCGATTAGGCGCCTTCTCAGCCAGGCTATCCTCAAGCAACGCAATGAAGTCGGGGCTGGTAAGACGCGGCAGCATAGCACCGGTGTCGTTACAGGTCGCTCCAACAATGTCCGGGGTCGACGCCCGAGGAGAATAGTCTCCAGAATCCAAGACCATATGCTCGGGATGCACCGGTCTCGGGTGTACCAAGCTATCCCAAGACGGCGCCATGACAGGCTCCACGTAGAGCGGGACAAGCTGGTGTCCGTGCTTGACGGTATACTCCTCGGGCGCAAGGTATAGAGTGACGACGTGAGGGCATGTCTTGACAAAGAAGTCTGTATAGACGTAGTTGAACGGTCGGTCGCCGATGGGGAAGACGAGGCCCGTGTGAAATGTCAGACGCCAAGGACTGTCCACATCGGCGAGCAGGGGAATCGTGTGGCCCAGGTCGGTCCCAAGCCACGCCGAGACGTTGCCCTCACGGTCCGTAAAGGCTGTGTAAGAGACACATGGGCTTCTAAGGTCGCTCAAGGTGATATAGAGTCCTTCGATCGGCGTGGCATCAAGATGGAACGCCTGGACAGTGATAGACATTGCGTCAAGATGTTTGCTAGGCTGACGAGAACGACTGGAGAAGGATGAAGAGTGACCTTTGCTGATCGAAAGATGAGCAATCTAGGGTTAATATATTTGCAGGACTTTTCCATATTTAGCTCAGCCCGCATCGGCCGTTCATTGCCGACTTCGGGATTCCCAAGGCCGTGTTCTGAACTGCTAACTACGCCTTCCCTACGGGAATGTTCCGGATTCTCAGATCTACCTTCTACAAAAAGCCAACCATGATCTCCTGCGAAGAATCGTCTTCAAACTGACTGTAGACGGATTCCTGTTCTGGGTCTGATACCACGGCTTTATACTGTTGAAATGAGCTGATGATCGTCTCTGCGATCTCTGCGACGACGCAGTCGCGCCGCTTGAGCTCCTCACTATAGCGCTCTGTCTTGTCTTGTAGCGCCGTCTTGTTTTGGCACTGCTGTCGAATTGCACTCTCCAAGCTTTTAACTTGTTGCAGGAGGCTCTGGTTCAAAACGCGGAGCTGCGCATTCTCATGTTCCAACAAGCGTGTGTACGTGTCTTCAGGACGTCCTTCCCCGAGCTGCGTTCCGGCACCCGCCAGCGGCGTTGGGGGTAATTGTTTCTCAGTCTCGCGCTGCATTGTGGAGTTGCGGTCTTTGCAGAGAGGGGAATCAGGGGTTTCATTCTATGACAGATATAGCATGTCAAAAAATCGGAATGGGGCCCTCTGATCTACACATCCGGATCGTGAAGTCGTTTTCAAGCAACCGGCTTCTGAGGTGCCGAGATACAAATAGCACGACGTAAGCAACCCGACCACCAGGCCCAATCACCAAACGCATCATGTGGCGCCTTCTGTTTGCAGCGTTTGCCGTGACAAAGGTCTCTGCGGATGTCCTATCGGGCCGGAACGGCGCGGTCGGCTGCTTTGCCTCGCCTGTCACGACCTCGGACGCAGATGCTTCCGCAGCTGGAGAGACGCGTACAGGAGACACGCCGAGTGTGAGCATGAGCATCTCGCGGTCACCGGCGGTGTGGTCTACCATGTCACCGCCCTCTCCATGGCCGCACATAGCTTCGTCATGGCACAGTAGAACGTCGACCGATAACGCGACGTTCACCCTGTCGTCCACCCCTTCGCCTACCTTGGTTTTAGCGAAGGCCGCAAAAAGTCTTCCTCGGTCTTACTTTGCGATGGCGATAGTCGTAGCAACCATTGCAAATATATAGTTATATAGAGAGCTGGAATCTCAAAGCCGAGCAAAGCATCCGCTAACTACATCACGTGTAAACATCGAGAACTTGGAGGCAGTGTGACCTATGCGCGCTTGCTTCGTCTGTCCATCCGAGCCGATGGGCCGGGAGTTAGCATGCTCGCTCCCTCGCGGTTAGACGGCTCAAGAGATGACGCACCATTTCGTCAGGGCGCTGGGCCGATCACATACTCGGGTCTTCCTCCTTCAGGGTAAACAGGGTCGCCTCGTGCGTCCATATCCAGTGCGGTTGTTTCGGTTTCGGGCCTATCGGGGTGGGAATCCATCCGTCCTCCTCAAACGGCGTGATTGGCGTCATGACTGCTCCTCTGTCCAAGACGGCGGGCTGCGGCGCGTGGGAATGCCACAGATGTGGGCTCCGGTCGCGGGAAAAGCTTAGTGGGATTGCCAGTTTAGGGCGCGCCGGCCGGCACCCCAACCCAGTCGTATCCGCGTCCGTGGCGGCGGTGTCCATAGGAAATTCACCGTTGGCGGGAGTTGATTGGCATGCCTCGTTCCGTCTCTCCGAGGCGCCGTCGGATGGTCCGCCACCCTCCACATCATCGTCGATATCTGTGAGCTTGTACCTGGGAGGGCAATCCGTGTCAACAATTAGGAGGTCGGCCACCCCTCGCCCAAGGACTCCATAGACGAATATCTCGCCTTGCCTGATGCCAATGATGGCACTTGTCCCGGTATATATAGCATCTTCCTCGGCTCCCGTTTTGTTGCAGAACACGACAATGACCTCTCCTTCCCTGTCCGCGCGGATTATGGGCTCGAGTCGCTGGACCCAGTAGACCAGTGTGTCGACATCGGGTTCTTGAGGATGACGTTCCAACAAAATCGGGTCTCGGCGGTGCCAGGCCATTGTCAATATCACCACGTTCGCCTGGGCCTCGACGATATAGATCCCGAATTCGAACGCATCCCAGGCGGTTTCGAGGCTGGCGGGGCTGGCCGACGTTAGCACGGTAGGATAGGCCGGCGAACCGCCCCGTGGCAGAGACCTACTTGACGTCTGTAGAAATGCCTAAGCAAACGTTCCCGAGCCTTGGGAGCTCGCGTCGGAAGAAACCCTCGGAACTCTTGTGGGCCCAGGTCTCGTCGGTACAGTGTAATAACGATTTCCTGTAGTTGCCGACGGCATAGCCCTCGCCATCGACAATGAGGGCCGAGTTGTAGTGCTGGGGAGAGGCCGGGCACTCCGCGTCCACCTTTTCAGGGTAGCCCACCACGACGGTGCAGCCGTGGTCGAGTGCGGTTTTCCGCGCCCACAGATAGGAAATGCGTGACTCATCATCCTCCAAATGCGGGGAGATATGTTCCAGCGACTTGAAGTTATAGCCTGCAGCGAATGTTAGGTGTCGCGTGAAGTTCGGGGCGTGGGAATTACCAGTAAAGGCAAGCTCTGGGAGGACTAGCAGGTCGAGACGGTCTAACTCATCGAGACTCGCCCCGTCAATGATGGCATCGGCACGACTGAGGTTGTTGTCGGTATCGCCAACTTGGGAGGCGAATTGCAAGCAAGCGAGCCTCATGATGCCGGAAATGTGCTGGATCTAGCGCCGTAAACGATGGCAGCAGTACAAAACGACCTGATGAAGAAGCGGAAAGGATATACTGAGCGGGGCAAACATATGATGCTTGCTTCGCTAACACCTCTACATAACAGGCTATAAATAGTACAAGCATTTCCCTGCTCATGGTCGCCAACCAACTCGATTATCATAGTTGTCGACAAGACAAGACCACTGACGAATCCTGTCCTTCGAAGCCGAGAAAGATATTTGACGACAGCTAATAAATATATAACCCTTAACGTCCAAGTTCATGCCTCCAGGCTAGTATAGCTTTCGAGAAGTACCTAGAGAACGATTTACACGCCAGTGGCGCCGAGTTGCCCCTCCCCACCCTCCATAGCAATCCGGAATCCGAAATCACATTTCGACGAAGGGTAACGCATTGATCCCATTTTCAACTTTAAATTCATCTTTTTAAAGTAGGAGTAGTCCACTCAGTATCATCCCTAGATTGTGCGTTGTCTCTTAAGACAACTATCGTAACTTGCTACCATGCATAAAGTCACTAAGACGAGAAATCGAGACCAGGAGAGGTTCCGGCGCCGGCTTCGCACTTATATGAGGAACGCCGAGAAGCTCCGTGCCGATTTTGGGATCCAAGTCTACACTGTCGTTCACAAAGGAGACAAATACTGGGAATATCGGTCCGTTGATGACTCGACCTGGCCTCCTCTGCACGATAAGCTTGTGAGTTGTGAATATGAAAACCTCCTAGATCGCTGCTAATGAAACTTTACAAGGCTGCTGTCTACCCGGTTCCAACGAGGCTTACTCCTGAAGACTTTAAAAAGAGGGAACTCCCTTCCAAATTGTCGACAGGGTCGGAGCCGGATGGCGAGACGGGAAAAGTAGAATAGAAAGAAACTCGGGCCATTATTAATTCGGGGAAACGCCCTGGGCAGTCGGAGCTGGATTCTCGTTTTCCGTCGCGTTTCACGGCTGCAGGCCAGTCATTGTATTCTAGGGGAGCTTAACCTCCCGGTCCCGATTTCAGGGGCAACCAGAATTGATACTACCAAGCCCACCGGCAATATCAACTTGCTTCAGCACACCATTGCCTCACCGCGCGGCGGTGGGAGGACTTCTCTTCGTGTGTCCAGACGGAGTCATGTCTCGGAATCGCGATTGAGGCCCTGCACGCTGAGCTGGCCGCATTTCCTTTGCGGCTGTCACGCGTGTTGACGTGTTCCGTAAATCAACTGCTCAAGTAGATTCGGTGGCTCGCGGACGTGATGAAATCGAACCACAAAGGTCACACCCGTTCCAAGGCGGACCTTCGCCAGCTGTCACACTGCAGATGAAGGATGTGGAGGTGACGATGGGAGGTAACAGTGTGCATTGCAGAGCTCCCTGACAAAGGAAAGTCAACGAGTGTGAGTGTAAATATACAAAAGAGACCCCCCTGAATGCTTTGGTAAGCAGTGCCAAGCTCTGCCATCTGATGTCGAGTCTCAGGAGCTTAACAGCCACCTCCTGTGGCTGTGACACCAGCTGCACGCAATGCTTCGTGCGCATCCGTCCAGGCTCGAGCGTCATGGTTGGTTCGTAAGTGCCCCACATTTAGTGGACGGTTTTACCACCAAATGTGGGGCATCTCCCATGGTGGGTCTGAAGTTCCCAGGTTCAGCCAACGCACACGCAAAACATCCTGCTTCAGGGGCTGCGCTTGTGTCTGACAAGAAAACCGGGGGAGGAGAGTTTGGTACGCGCACCACCGGCTCAGCTGACTCGACCGCGATGGCCGATAGTTGAGCGGCAGGCTGGACAAACCGGAGTTAGTCCACGATTTCCCGCAACCGGCGCAGTAATAGGGCTTCAGCTGACCAGGCTGGTAGGAGCTTGTCAGATTGAGACATATTCATTTACCAGGCGGCGGTCGTCCGGCAGGATGACGCTGCCTGTGGTTGGAAGGCGGCGTGATCTTAGAACGAACAAATAGTATACCTAAAATTGGCTACAGCAACAGGGACGCGCCCATATCAGGCCGCATCCTGGAGCCGCTTATCCCCGGTTTGGCCGGCCTCAGCTCCTTCCCCAGCCCCCGTCTCGTCTCTTACTCCCTGCTCATCCTCTTTCCAGCAGGGTGCCCCGTCTCTCCTTGCCAACTCTTCCTGCTGTTCCTGGACACCGTCCACGCGGGGCATGGAACAAGCCGAGTCACCCCTCTCCTCGGGAGCGAAAGCAAGTTCTTCGACATCCGTATAGCTCGTGCCTGGGTTGAACTCCACAGCTAAGGGATTGTATTCAAAGATCGGAAAGGGTGCCTATTACTTTTCGTAAGCCGTTCTCGAGCAAAAAGTATAAAGACAATGCTATTACCAGATGCCTTAGGGCTATATTGTTCCACTTCTCCTGCCGCAACTGAGCCGAGAGCGAGAACAGCTCGGCTTGAAGTGAGGCGCAATGTCTTTCGAGGTCTAGCCTCTTTTCTATCTCTCTGATCAGGAGCTGATCGAGCGACATGCTGCGGTCTGCCATTGTGCTTATTGAGAGTAAAGATGTAGAAATATCCGTGCATTTTTCTTCACAAGGAGCTCAAGCTACATAACTAGCCTTATTTATATGCGCGTCTTCCGGATCAAAGTGTCCCTCTAAATATAGCTTGTGTTTGGGGCTGGCGCGTAATGCACTTGGTTTGCGTGGTTGGGCTTCGATCAGGATTAGACGGCGCTTATGCCGGCCTCTCGCACGGTTACGATCTGCGTAGGGCCAACGGCGCTGACAAATACGTCACTATTTGTCTTGGAAGACGCATGCAAAATTTTCTTTGGCAGGCACTTTGTGTTGTTTAAAACTAGTATAAACTTTGTAGCTCTATATAGAAGCCTCTATCCCATTGCTGAACAAGACTGCGCCGAGTTCGTTGCAGTTTTAGCAACAACAGAGGGTGGTGATGACGTCAGTATAGAGGTAGACGTCGAGAGGGAGGCGACCAGTGACGAGGTTGGCGTCAAGGTAGACGCCGAGAGGGAGGCGACCAGTGACGAGGTTGGCGTCAAGGTAGACGCCGAGGTTGGCGCTAAACTAACCGAGGAGAACGTCGTGCGGGCATCGGTGGACCAGGTGGTATGGGACCACACAGTGCGCGATACCGAGGCCGGAGGCGAGGCACCGGGGCCAGCCACCGTGTCTCGCGTAGTAGGTGAGGATGGAATGGCTAAGCAGCGAACTGTGCCGTCCTGCCTACGCAACAGATTGTCTGGGTCGTTAGATCCCCCCGTTATCTTAGCCTGGAAGCACGACTGCGCGGGCTGGCCGAGGCATTGCCTGTTCAAGTTAGATACCCAGCGTGACTTGAATCGGGATGCCAGCCCGTACCAAAAGATGACTGCATCTCCATCTGGCACCTGTGCAGGAATTGTCATCTCTAGGATGGATACTTGCGGGCAGCCAATGCTTTCGAAAGAAAAGACGACGTCTGGAAAAGCGCTGCCTGTGAATATCAGGGTCGCTTCACAAGTGCTCTCGATATCGATGCTTGCCGCGCGTTAAATCTAGCGCCGGCAAAAGTGGCCAAGGGGTGAGCAGATGCACCACTTACAGAGCGCTTACGAGGGATCCGGCAGACAGCTGAACAGGGGGGTCCAGGAGACAGAGGCTATTCATAGCAGCGGCCAGCGCTACGTAGAAGAAAAAAATTGGCCACATGGTGTTCGAGTAGAGTGGTGGTGTGTTTCGCGACTGGGCTTCTTTCTTGCACCTGCGTCGTGTTGTTCGGGTATTTGTACTCAGCTTGCCGCAGCCGAGAAACTATCACTGTGCTGCTCGAACACGAATATCGGAACTCAGTTGCGGAAAAGCGAAACCTGTATAAGGAGAGCACATCGCCAGTTCTCCCCCTCACCACCGGGAAACTCCAAAGCAAAGCCGCAGGCCCGCAGAATAATCCCACCAGCGACCATGGAGCAACTACATATGTTTGAGGACGACTTTTTACTACCTGCGCAGCAGCACTCGGCCCAGCAGCCCCGAATGCCCGCCCCTATCATGGACTACAGTTGTCCAAACTGCAAAAGGCGAGCCGTGTTCCACCTCTGATGGACATATGTCTAATACTACCAGAAGCCACGAAAACCTCGCCCTCAAGATCGACACTTTGATGAACGAGCTAGTTCGAAGCGCCAGGCTTGAGAGGCGTCTAGACCGGTTGGAGAAGGACCAGGAAAGGGACAGTCGTCTGGAGGCAGTCAAAACGGATGTGGCTAAGCTCTCCGAGATCTCCGGGAAGATTCTGGAGGCCACAACCACTCTAGCAGCCGACCTCAGAAATTTCTCTGTCGATGTTGGCGAACATCTGAAGGAAGTCGCACGGTTTGGGTCGTAGGCAGACATTTAGAGTACACTACGACTACATCTGTTCATCAAAGCTACAATAATCCCAATAGAGCATGGAAAATAAAGGGCTCATGAGCGCCTCCCAAAGATAGATGTCACAGAGTGAGCGAAAACTACCTACCCAACTGGGTAGGTGGGCAGTGGCATGCCCCGCCTGGGATTTCAGCTGCCAGTGGCCCTGCACCCTCTTCACAAGACTACCACGTAATACACACTTCAATCCATGCTGTGCCCACACCTCCAAGAGTAAGCAACTACTCCCCTCGGACAAGAGGTGACTGACGAGAGCCCTGTGGACGGCAAGACGCCAATACCCCATATCCGCTAGCGGCTAACTTTTTTGATTACGAGGTTTTGATAGGGTGGAATAACCGCCTTGGTCTGACATCAGACAGCTATTTTTGTCCTCTAACCCTCCCGCGTAAGCGCGCGGGTGCGAGGTACGCGTCTCAAAACCGATTTAAAGAGATCAGATCCGAATGCCCTAATGCCATTCCTCCGTCCCTACATCCCCAAAAGCGAGCTAGGAATCCAACAACTATCCTCTCCACCCATACCAACTTTCCTTACCATCTTTCTGCAAAAGGCTTTCTCGAATCGCCCCGCCCCATCGCCATGCAGCACCGAAGAAACAGCGCAGAACTTCCGGCCCGGAGAAGCTGGGCTGGGAGGACGCAAGGTGCCCAGAAAAAGTTCCACGAAATTCATTGGATCTTCGATGCGGTAACGGCGGTGTTGGTGTTCAAGGAAGGGAACCTCGACGTTTACGAGTCCGAGCCTGGTTTCCTGATATCCCTTCCGGACGCAAAGAGCATCCGCAGACTCGCGCGGGAGAACCTCTTCACGGTTGAAGACCAAGCCCAGGGGCCTCCTAAACTGAAGGACATGAACAAAGCTTGGAACGGCCGCACGTCCAACGCCATGAAGAAGATCCACGAGATTCACGCCTTGTACGGCGCCCAGACGGCCGGCCTAATATTCAACAAGACTAAAGGCGAGCTCATGATATATGAGTCTCGGCGCGGCTTTGTTACTCTGCCAGATGGAGTCCAGACCGTGCGGAGGATTCCCGCGGAGCGGTTTACAAAGGTCTGCGATCACCGGAAACCGACCAAACCGGGGCCACGGCGAAACCCACCAGCCCACGGGTTTGGCCAGGAATCGGAGGTGTTGGACATGTCCATCTTGGAAAAGCCGACCAGCTTTGAGCCGCCTCAGCTGAGGCCGTCGGCCGGAGCAAATATCTTGAGAATAGGGCAATACTTCAGCCTCTGAATGGGTTGTCGTCTGGCAGGATCAGGCTGTGTTCGTTTGGCTCGGGAGTATGCATGTATTCTATGATAAAGGAGTTTTATAGTTAGCGTCAAAGACATTTCGGCTCAAGTGCTACGGAGCACTATATGGTACTGCCTGACTTGCCCCCAGAATCTCGTTCCTTGGCCCGCTGTCCCTCCACCTCGCTCCTTCGACAGCACTACCACGTCCCAATTCTGACTTCCTCGGCCAAGGAGGCCACTGATTACATCCCGAACTTTCTGGGGAAGTGTCCGTATACGGAATGCAAGCTTCTGAGCATGAAACCGTCCACGCCGCCCCGACTCGTAGGCCAATGCGAGATGAGCTTGGTCCGAGTGGAGATTCCTCACATAAGCACACTGGGAGTCTCTTATCTCCATCAACATAGACGCCGGGCCTTTGACAATTTGGAGGCTAGTCTTGCGATAGCATACGGTCCAGGATTCGTATGTGACTGGAAGCCTAGAATATGCGGCGTTCTTGAAGGCTTGGTACAACTTACCCTGACAAGACGTGGACTTTCTCAACCGACACCTCAGATCCACTGTCCGAGTCCCCGTCGGCGCTGTGATTCAAACAGGAGTGCATCATAGGTGTGACGGCGCGCACAACGGAGCCACCATGCCATTGCGCTAACCTCCCAAAAGGATGCCAGAATTTCAAGGTCGGCACTTGAAATTCTGAGGTGGCTTATGTATTGTTGACGGCAGCGCCCCAACTGCCGTCACAATAGGTATACGCAGGGCTTTGAGAGTAACGGGCACCACTAAAGGTCTGGCTAGCTCGCACGGAGAGAAAGAGCTAGATGGCAGGCGTGGGTACGCGACCAGACCTTATGTACTGAGCCCCGTGACGTCTAGGCTCTTGGCCGAATGCGACTGCCTTTTCCTCCCACACCCACACACTCACCACACACAGGTGGAATACATCACCCATTCTGCCCTGTTTGCCTGCTTCCCTCCGACATCCTGTTAGTTCGCAGCCCCACTCTTTGTCATGTTGGTGTGGGACTCCACTCACACGAAAATGACCCAATCTAATTTGGAGGTGTAAGCTCCTCCGGTGGCTTTCAGTATTTATATCACTCCACCTGCCGCATCTCGAGTCTTCTAAACCCTTTCCGATATTCTACCGCATTGCCTTGAGTCCCAGTAGGTCAACCCTAGCTGCTGAAGGTCACCTGTAACCGTGTGGATTGCCTCGTCTGGGAGACCCGGAGGTATTGAAGCAACGCGAGCAAACGATCCCAGCGCGGGGGAGTGCCCAAGGGTCTATCCAAGACACTGGAGGTCGCGAGAACGCTGTCTCTACAGAATGAGAACGAAGGCTCTTTCCAAATCGCTTCTACCTCTGACACGCACCAGCACGTACTGGGAGTCGGTCATCGCTGAAGCCCGGGCAAATGATTCCCCTCCTAGCGCTTTTTTCGTCGCGGCCGGCTTCGACATGTGGGTGGTCTGGTCGCAGATCATCACCGAGCTCAGACACAACACCAACGTTGCCAACACGTTGTTGACGGAGATATATCTTCCCGACTATGATCGCCATGGACTTCCTTCTTTCCGAGACATGGACCCAACTGACGGTAAGGAAGTTCTGCGACAATTTTACCAAAGCTGACCCAGGCAGTCTCGGTTATCTCGTCGCCAGCGGAGGATCTATCCACGGAATCGCACAACGCTCGCCCGGCTGTCTCCTCGGCGATGTGGCAACCCAGGGTGGACGAACAGCAACCGAATCCGTGGTTCGACGTCCTCAACTTCGTTCCTGCCTGCCAGGAGTCGGGGGCGCGCCCCTTTCTATTCGCACTCCTTCCCGTCGAACTCGGACAGCGTATCGCCTCCCTCCTACCGAGAGAGTCGGCTGCCGCCCTCTCGCTAACCAGCAGAGCGATGCACAGGCTTGTGCCCAGACAACTCCTGGGAGACATGAGCATTCCCGAGCGTTGGAGACTGATGCTCCTCCTCGAGCGGGACTCGGAGTTCCTTGTCGCTTGCCAGCTGTGCCTGAAATTACACGGTCCTTTCAGGCGTACAGACGTCCCGTGCCAAACACAATGGCAACTCCTGCTCCCGGCTGGCATAACTCCAGCACTCTGTCGACTACTTGCCAAGAGATATATTCGTCAAAAGAATTACTCCGATCTCCTTTGCCTCGCCGGGCGGACCAAGATGTACACGATACCCGATTTCAAAGTCTTCAGCAACTCCACCATACGAATGATTGACGGCAAGCTATTTGTCCGTCAAGAGACGTTCATTGCTCCTCTCAATGCCCAAGGCGACCTTACCAGCCAGAGCGGCTATCTATTCGATCATCTGGTAAACGATTCCAACTCTCAAGTTTGCCCTCACGTCAGATGGCGGCACTTGGGTGTCGACCTTTCATACAGTCCCAACCCCGATATCGATCGTCACTCGAGCCTCTCGGCTTCCTATTTGAGTAACCAGTTACGCAACAAGAGCTATCTCCGAGATCAGCTCTACGGGAAGGACCCCCTGAAGGATCAATTGTTTGAGCTGGACCATGGGAGAAGAGACCTGTTCTCTGGCGACCACCGCCCCGCCTGCGGCAACGAATCGGTCTGCAGGAGCGAGAGCTTTTGGCCCGACCGCCATACACACCAGTGCTACGACTCGAAGCCAGTCCCACGCGCCGTCCTCGATACCGCCCTAAGCCCATGCCTCGCCTGCGCTCTCTTCCATCATCAGCCGTGCAAGAAACCCGAATGCAACGGCCTGGCGGGGCGGTTCAGGCTTAACCTGGTGCGGGCGTGCGAGATTTGCGCTACAGACATGTGCGTCAGTGCCCAGGACGTTGTTAGGGTTGGCCGGGTCGTCGGCTTTACGACCTGGAAAATCCTCGGCGGAGTATACGACAGGCAGTGGGCGGATTGGTTCCCGCATAGCGCCAACGTTGGGAGGTTTGCGAGAGACTTCATAGCGCGCTCCCAGGTGGGAAGAATCACTCGGGATTTGAGAAAGGGAACAATAGTCTATGCAGGTTTCGAGAATGTCCCTGCGACCGGAGGCACTGCTTGGTATACGGCCGCTATAACTGGCCGGATACTTGCCGCCTTAGCAAGAGAACCGAGTGTTGAGGAGTCGCAGTGGATTAGGGGTATTTCGATGTTAGACCTTAATGTGGTTTGACGTTAGCTAATCGGGATTGCTATAATTTTATTTTCCTTTCTCAGTCTCCCTTTCCAGAGCTGCCATGAGAAGTTGCATAAGAGAATCCTTTTTCTGTCAGACGAAGCCACTTGTAGACGCGCTCACTAGTTGAGCTGGCAAGGGCATCTGTCACGGACACCACAGAGAGGAAGGGTTGTGCGGCCGATGAGGACGACAAGGCTGCAACGAGGCTGCACCGAGGCTGCGAGGCGAAGGCGCATTGACATGGCATGGGCCACCACAACAACACAGTGACCACAACAAACCATACCCTGTCAACGTCAGACCAACCGAGCCAGCGGCCGCAGCGGAGGAAGCGCAGCCATGGAGGAAACAAGCAGCACACAGGTGCCGAGGGGCAAGCAAGGCGCAAGGAAGACGGATAGTATAAGGAGGCGAGCGGACCGCCCATGAGCAATGGACAGGGCAAGGTTCAGTTCCGTTGTACGAACAGAGACAACTTCACGATTTCGTCCCACTGAACCGTTGCCTGTGGCATTTATCTTGACTGAAGAGACTCCCAGAGTGTGTGCTCTGACAGCATCCCACTGTGACGGCGCGCACAACGGAGCCACCATGCCATTGCGCTAACCTCCCAAAAGGATGCCAGAATTTCAAGGTCGGCACTTGAAATTCTGAGGTGGCTTATGTATTGTTGACGGCAGCGCCCCAACTGCCGTCACACCCACCCTCCCGTGAGTCTCCGGCTCCGGATCCTTGGCTATGTTTGTCATGACGAGCTTTTCTAAGAGCCAAGTGCAAGCCTCTATATTAGAGATCTAAGACATGAAAAACCATTTTCATTGATCGAAAACCCAAAATAAAGATCTTAGGTATTTATACAAATATCCCTTGTTCTACTTTGGTGTCTAAGAATTAATGGTATATTTATGCACCTCTTACGTTCACTATGGCTCCTATTACTACCCTTCTTTCGTATGCTCCATTACTCATAGCTCTGAAGTCAGGATGGGAACTCTCTCGCATGGTACGCGATAAGCGGAGAGAGCGTCAATACTTCAACACCGAGAAATCCTATTTATTAAGGATGCTTCGTTTAGCTTATTCTGAACGCTTAATAGAATCCCAAGAGTACGAATACTTATGGGAGCAGATTATATATGCTTGTGAAGATAGAGATCGTAAGTTCTTAGTTGAACTAGAACCATTGACTTTTTATTTAACGATTTGGCATTAGGAAATTGCCTCGTTGAAGTGAGGGAATGCTTGAGGAACCGATTCAGCAAGAAATAGTTTGGCCAAGCTTCTACAAAATAGGAACTCAGATTTTAACATTCGGAATTAATGATATGACCTCAACTAGATAAATCTCTATTCATTTCGTCGAATGTCGAGTGTAGTACATTGTTGATCTTTTAGTAACTATGGCAAAGCTCGACAAGACCTTGTTCAGCAATCTTGTTACTCTAACTACAGCATCATGTACGTATATACCTCCCTGGCTCTGATCTTCTCGGGCTAATAGAATGACATTAGGTCACTTTATTGCATCTATCATGGCTTTTATATGGCCGAAAGCTTTCTTCGATTTTATTACCAAGAAGATGGATATTCTAATGTCACCAGTACCATTCTTACAAGTCATTAATCTCCTTGTAGCAATTCTCATGGTACTGTGGGAATGGCCAATACAAAGTATTGCTGGGTCTTCAATACAGCAGTCCTTATTATGCCGTTTAGTAGTTCTTCCTCTGGTCTCGGTAGTATCATGTTTGATGTATCAAGGAGGAGACATTGCTATTTATTATCTCATTAGCTTCATAATGTATTGGTGGGCTTATATTGATAACGAAAGGATATAACATTATAGTGTCAGCTAGTAATTTAATCGCGCGAATTTAACATTGTTGGCGTTCTTGAAGAAGAGGTCATGTCACGGCATGTCAGCAAGGACAGCGGTGCTGTGCCCATATATACCCCACTGGGTTGCAAGGCTGGACAACCTTGCAATTCGACACCCTTTTGGGAGGGACTGTATGGCCGAGTGGGTTGGTGATGCATGTCTCGTCACAGGCCATGTCTCAACCATGTCTCAACACATCAAACTTATTACACCTTGTTCACAAGTGCCGGATCCAAACCCTCTCAGGGCCGATTTGGAGGGGGGTTTCCTACGTCTGGCCAGAGCACCTCCGTGCCAGTGGTTTATGGTTCGAAGGGAGGGGCGCGGGGCAGGAAGAAGACCATGGGTCACAACTACGACTTCATGCCCCTGAGGCGGAAAACGCAAAAACTAAAAACCCAGCAGTCCTGCCCCTCTGGCGGCCACGCCCTTGTTCGCCATCTTGCTGATTATAAGACATTCCAGCCTCCGCCGGGAAGTCTCCACCACATATCTTCCGAGACACTAGGCGTCCCCGTGAAAGCAGCGAGCACCCGAGGGCTTATAGACGCATTGCGCCAGGACGCAGGAGGCTCAGGGCGTCAGTGAGAATGCCCTCAAACTCTATATACCGCAGCCCCCATCCTCAGATCTCTGATGATCATAGCATCATCCAAGCCAACCAGAAAGCGGCCGGCAAACAAGTAGTGGGCGTACCAGCTCCGCCATCCCCCGTCGTATACACCGCCGAGATTCTTCCACGTCGTCAGTGATACGACGCGGCCATACGAGATTAACTCTGAAACGGGCTGGCAGGCCGCCGCAGCTCGTATCCACACAAGGCTGGGGATGAAGCAATGCGCATTTGAGACCCGGGGCGCGAGCGTGTTCGAGGACGGTGTGCGGAATTGGAGTCGCGTCGTAACTGCTGGGTGCCGAGTGGAACCGCTCACCCAGATTGGTCACAACTTGACGCGGGATCCCCGGATCAGAAGTCGCGTACCGCTCGTCTGCATGGAACTCGTCGAGTCGTTAGTGATCCATCTTTTGTAGCCGACATCCGAGGCCGTCCTCGAGTAACCTATTATGTAGATAGTCGACTCTAGACAGGTTCCTCCGCAGATAGGATGCAGAGAGGCTTGTGGGGTAATCGCTTCCAGAATTTGCGCCGCAGGACAGCTCCAGACCCAGGGGCGAGGGGGCACACGCTTGCAGTGAGCTTGCCCCCACTCGTCATAGAGGCGATGAGAATCTCTTGGCGGAGGAAAGAGGTTGCCACTGCTCATGTGGCATGTGACAGTGCTGAAGAGCTTGAAATCTGACAGCGTGTGTATGCGAGCGGAATATGGCCTCTGGCGGATGTATTGTCTCGCTGCTGAACGGGAGAAGGCTGGAGTGACGCCCCCTGGGTCGATGCACAGGCGCAAAAGGACGGTGTAACTTTGTGCACTCCTGGCACGCAATCAAGGTATCGGGCGACGACCAACAGCCCCGTCCTCGCCCGCTCGAGTCATCCTTCAGCCTCTCGCTCCGCGGGCCGACCACTCAGCATCCCTCCCGCCTCCCCAGCCTGACCACCGCCTTCGCTCCCATCTTCTTGCTCGACAGCGCGAGGGCGGCTGCAGCCGCATTGGGCAGGAAACCAGCGCCGTAGACCACTAGTTCAGGAGGCAAAGCGGTGAATGCGAAGCGGTGCTGATGTTCGCCTGATCCATCGGCGTTCGGAATGAAGTTGGCGACATCGAACCACGGTTGGTGAAGGGGTCGTCCTTGCTGGGCAACCACGTCGCGGACGAAAAAAGTCGCGGACGAAAAAAGTCGCGGACGAAAAAAGTCGCGGGTTGTCGAACCCTCGCATTGGCGACTGGAATAAAGCTTGCTGTCTGCTCGGCTCAACGCGGTTCACCCCAGAGGCGGCACCAGGGGACGGAACTCACAGCTGCCAATCATTGCAGGGTGGAGCGTAGGCACAATACGCCAAATGGCCCACTTATCACCAGCAACACCAAGGACGGGGTACGTACGGAGGGTGAGGGGCTTGTGTTGGGTTGTTTGCAAGGTTGGGAGCGGCTGTAGGGATCAACTAGCCCCGGACGGAAGGGCATAAGCGCTGACCTAGGTGGCGGGGCCTGTCGACGTCCAATTATCATTGCTCCGGTGCAAGCGCCGTAGATCCTGTCAGGGCCGGTGTTTCCTCTGGGGCTGCCAGGAGCTCCCGTGCCAGCATAAACGATTCTTCGCCCGACAAACACCCGCGCTCCTCGCCACACGATCTCCCCGCAGGCCAAGATGACCGAATGCCCGTTCACTATCACATTCATCGACCCTAATCGCAAGGGGCACCAGCGTACGAAGGATGACAGCGAATGTGCCGCGAGGAGGTCCAGATGGCAGAGATCGCCCTTCGAACCCTGGGGCAACTTCAATACATACGATACTATGGATCTCTCATATCAAGTCAACCCGCCGGAAAGCTGGACAGAGATGACCCGATACGGGAGGTTCGATCGTATGCGCATCTATCCGCGCCGTACCTCCGATCTGTTACCGAACGGGCCCAACTAACGTAGTTCTCTGTTAGTCGGTGGAGAGAAATACTCCTTAGGGAACTTTGTCTACGTCGCAAATGATCGTAGTATCGCGCAGCAGAAGGTCACGGACAGGGACGACTGGGTCGCATACATCTTAGAGATCCGCGCAAGCGACGCGGACCACGTTTACGCACGAATCTACTGGATGTACCGGCCAAACGAGCTTCCACCAGGGACCTACGACGGCACGAGGATCGCCCGAGGCCGCCAGTCATACCACGGCACGGACGAACTCATTGCGTCCAATCATAGTAAGTAACTTGGAATGGAGAGCGTATTCGATGCTGACATTAGGCAGTGGACATCATCGACGTTTTCACCATTACCTCCAAGGCGACAGTGGAGCAGTGGGACGAAGGAAGCGAGGAGATAAAACGCAACCTGTATTGGAGGCAGGCATACGATGTTAGGACCCGTGAGCTCTCGGTACAGACCCGTCCCTCCCTGCGCACAACCTGTGGGTCGTTGACAGATCTCGGCTTCTCAGACTATCCGCGCCTTGTGCAAGTGCAACACCCCGGAGAACCCGGACAGGACGCTCCTTAGATGTAGCGTGAGGGGGTGTATGGGATGGATGCATGAGGAGTGTCTCATACACGAGGCTCTCGGCAGGCAGAGGAAGATGTCGGAGCACGGCCAGGGCTCAGCGCCCCGGGAGGGGTTTCTCAAGGCATCGCTCAAAATTGAGCTGACGGGGTCACCCATGGTAGAGTTCACCAGCGACTGCGGAGACGTGGTAGGCGGCATGGAGACATGGAGGGAGTCTGTCAAATGCCTCCTGTGCGGGGCGGGGATTCGTTAATGCTCGCGGGATTTGATAGTAAGCTCTGGAAACCGTCGCTGATTCATGTGCTTCCTTTGGTCCCTCCATCGTGCCTTACACCACTGAGGTCCGGTCCTTTGATCGGCGGGCATTGGCGCGTCCCATGCGAGGGTTCAGGACCGAGCGCGTCGAGTAGCACCGCTTTGGCGCGTCCCATGCGAGGGTTCAGGACCGAGCGCGTCGAGTAGCACCCACTCCTTGCAGATTCACGGGAAGCTGAGGCGCCGTCTTGGGATACGAGAAGGATGGCTGCTGGCGCTAATGTAGAAGAGGGAAAAAAGGGGGGTGGGATGGTTGGCGGCCAAGACAACCAAACAGGTTTCCAGAGGCGTGATACCAACACAAAGTGGGGGCTGGGGAGGGGGAGGGCTCAACGCGTGCCATTTTCGCCACATCCAAAAAAAACTGGCTAGCAGTCTGCCTATCACAGATAACAGGAGCATTCAGATCACAACGCCACTGCGGTCTTATCATTGTTCGGCGCATATCTTGCCGCCAACGAGAGGGGGACTGACACACACCGCGTTGGCGCGCCGCTTCCCCTCGGTGCTGCATCCACAAGAGGTTGTTGCTCTACTTCAGCATATATTGGAGCAGGTATTCCCAAGATACGCCTCGAGAAAGCATTTCCCATCTCACTATCCAAACACCTAGAGCTCGGCAAGCTACAACCGCACCAAGATGTCTCAGTATCTCAACTTCGACCCCTTCCCGAGCCTCAATACCGGCTCCCATAAGCCGACGCCGCCTCCCGCCTACCTGACGGCACCGACGACGACGTCCGCCGCTGGCTATAGAGGCCTGGAGGGAGGTCTGTTCCCGAGAGTGCCGACGCCACTCCCCCAGACCGACGTGACGAGCAGCCACGAAACGGTGCATGAGCGGCTTCTCGTGGTGCTAGACACGATGAAATGGGTGGTTCAAAACCAGCATAGGCTGCTTGAGAGGATGGACACGGTCATGTCCACTCAGGCGAGGGTGGAGGAGAATTTCAAGGTCTTGCGGGCCAGTGTCACGAGGCTGTTGGAGGATTTCGGGAATTGGAAGCGCGGGACAGGAAGCGAAGCGGGCTCGAGTCACTGTGATGCTTGCGAGGATGTGGGACATAGAGAGACCGACGCTGTCGTGGACGACAGATACCTACCTTAGGAGCGGCTAGAATGCTGACCGGGGGGAGAGGGGTAGGGGCAGGCACGGAAGAAGGAAGTTGACGGCTCGGGGAACACGGACATTGAGACCCTGCTCGCTTAATTTAATTGGTTACCGACACGCTGGTTGGGCCGCGTCGGGTTCCCAACCCGGATAGCTCGAGTGACACCACCAATCAGATGCGAAAGATCGATCGCAGTCCTGCAGGTAGCAAGCGAATTCTGGATGAGGATCACGCCACACGCTCTGATTGGCAGCCCAGACAGGGGATCGCATGCATCCCCCGGCACGTGCCCACTTATCACCAACAACGCTCGAAGTGCGTACAACCGCCAATTAGGGAAGGGCTTCTACAAATGGAATGAAGAGTCCCGTCCCACGGGCCCCACATTTGGTGGTCGGAATTACCAGCAAATGTGGGGCTCCCTCTGCGCGCACCTTTCCCACGTTGCTCTTCCAGCATCGTCATAGTCTCGCCTGTACAGCAGACAGTCACGCCCGACATGGCGCACCCGCCTGCTGTGAGCAGGTCGTCGCCTCAGACCGCCGGGATGCATCTGGATGCCGAACTGGACGATGATTCCCTCACCCTGACGCCCGAGCAAGCTTCGCAGGCCGACCGCTTTCGTGACGAACTCCGCGCCTGCGGGACCGACACGGCGAGATACGAGTTGTGCGTGCAGAAACGAGATGAGCTGCTGGATCGGCAGACCGGATTGCAACTCCTCGTCGCTACCTGCGAGCAGATCATGTCGGCCGAGTGTCCTACGTACCAGCAGCAGAAACAGACCCGGGGCCGAAAGTCCAGCGAGGAAGACGACACGGCGCAATGGCATCGCTTCCTTGGGCTTGCCAGAGAAGGTGACGACATGAAGTCCAGCTGCCTTTCCGCCCTGAAGAAGGTTGCGCGCTGCTGGGGCCCACACATCATCCAACACTACCAGTGGGCGTCCAGAGGGGGGAAATATTGTAACCAGCTTCGTGCTGCGGCTAAGAAAGTGTCCGTATGGGACGACGCCGTGTCGGGCCTGAACTGGTCGATTCTGCAGCGATCTCGCAACGTCCAGCAGCGACCGGTAAAAGCGTCGGCGAACCCGATCGAACAGCATGACCTGGAACGTCTCAAGACTTGGTCCCAAGATCCATCCCGCCACAAGAAGCTGCCTATCGACGACATACCGCCCGGCCTCGGATTCGACCGTTTTGGTCTTCTGGTCCACCAGGCATTCGCCGCCGTCCTGCCCCAAGCCGACAGAGCCGGCAGCCCGGGCTCGGCAGCTCCCCGTCAGGACCATTCCGGCGCCCCCGCGAGAATTGATGTTCAAGGGGATTTTGCGTTGGAGGACTCCAGTCAGACGGCTCTGGATCCTGCCGTGAGCAGGACTGATGCCCTCCTTGCCGACACCGGCCGCGCTGCCTCGGAGGAATCAAATCACACAGCCTTGGATCCTATCGTGAGCGAGGTCATTGATAGCTTCCTTGCTGAGTGCGCCGGTGGCACTTGCCGTGACCAGTCGGTCGCCGACTCTTCTCCCCCTCCCCATAGCCCTGGCTCCGCCAATTCTACTCCCAATCCCTCTGCTTTCTCGGAAAATCTTGACCAGATGGTTTTGGATACCGACAGTGCAACAGAGAGTGAACAGGATGGTCCTGTATACTCTGCCCCCGGCGCGTCTTCGAGGATGGCACTCCGCCAGCACCAACCGCCATCCTACAAGGGGATGGCCAGCAGAAGAGTTGTCAGGCCTAGAGCAGCGAAGCATGGAGAAGCGCAGCTCTCCTCGGATCAGGTTCCAAAGATGCCGTCAGGCTGCTGTCTCGGAGTGCCGCCATCGCTCCGATCGACCTTGGCGAACCCGCCCGTGTTCAGCCGCGAAACAGCAGACCGATTTCTTCCTTTCCTTGGAGAACTGTGCATCGAGCATCTTCAGTCCTACGCCCAGCAGGCACAGGCTGTCGCTTTGGGCGAAGGCGCCAGGCTAGCCGAGCACTCGCATGCGTCGAACCGTCGGCGTAGAGCCTCGCTGCCCGATATCACCCCCTCGAAGCGGCTCCGGCTTGACGCGTCTCCGGCATTCTCTAGATCGCCCGGCGTTTCCGACGGTCGGCCCGCGCACGACCACATCACCGACGATGCTTACCGGAGACGAGTCTTGGCCGAGCTGGAGCAGGCTACGCCGTCGCCAGGCTCGCACGGCGAGGCGACAAATCGGCTTGTTCGCGAGCTGCTATCCAAGGTCGAGCACCCGAACACGGACAGCAGCCGTGGCGCAGTCGAAGCCTTGTTTTCCACTGGAGATCAGGCAGCGTGCCTGGCCGAGACTCGGTGTCTTGGCGACACTCTGATCGTCACGGAAGGCCAGCAGCCATTCCGGTGGCGAGGAGAAGGCCGGGAGATCGAGCAGTTCTTTTCCTGGTTTCCCAACATAGACGACCTGTCTGTCTCGGCACAAATCCCGTCTCTCCCCGCAAATCGGCGATCATTCAAAGTTCTCAACTTTGGAGACGTCAAGAGGCGGTTCCTCGACCGGAAGGAGACGACCGATCCGTGTAATATACTGGATCTTCAATGCCCTGTGGAGTCCACCCTGCCGACGTTCTTAAGCGGTGAGAATTGTGGACTTCTCCTTCAAGTTCGGAATCGAGTTCTGATGGGGAGCAGCGCCGAAAGGGTGACAGCGTCTCTACAGACCTGGGCCGAGTGGAAGGACGTCATCAAATGGGCCCTGCTCTCGGAAGGCGGACATCACACAGCTCCGCACATGGACAGCCACGGCTACGCCACGTGGATCACAGCCCAAGAAGGATGTATCGGGGTTGCTTGGATGTCATTCCCGACAGAAGAAGAACGAAACGCGTGGATGGCCGAACCCCACCGGCACACCGGCGGCAGATGGAGGTACATCATTCTCAAGCCGGGCCAGACCGTCTTCTTCCCGCCGGGCACGATTCACTTTGTGTTTCGAGTGCGACATCATCAAACCCTAGCTCTCGGTGGCCATATTCTTCAGTGGTCTAGCATCCAGCGGTCGATCCAGGTTATGCTTTGGGAGTTGAAAAACCCGTCAACCACCAATGAGGAGATGAAGATGACGGCGCCAAAACTCGTCCGTACAGTAGCAAAGCTCGTTAGAGCAAGGGTGAGCGAGGCTGGGGCAGAGGCGCTAGGTGGCGAGGATGCGGTCAAAAGATTCTCCGCATCTGTCGAGGTAAGAATGATCCAAGACTGCGAAAGAGCCGTGCTGATGATGTCTAGGAATTCGAAAGGTTGAGGCCAAGGAGCCGCTTGCCTAGGTAGAAGCGATCAGGGCGGAGAGGACGGCTTGGATTGAATCCACCATTTCCAGGCAACTTGCCCCTGCTATCATGTTTAAAGACCGATCGCATCCGCCTCCGGAATGGTAGAGTCCTCCGTATACTCCTTGACCTCGAATACCACCGCCCCCCGCCTCCTCCTTCTCCACCCTATAAAACTTCAACACCCTCGAATCCCGCCTCTTCAGCGCCTCATGTTCCTCCAACCCCCTTTTATGCTCGGACGGCCGCCTGGTTTGCCTCGTCCTCGTCCCCCAAGGGCGCGTAGGCACCGATGGCGGCCTTTTGTAGCTGGTACGTCGCCAGAAGCATGTCGTAGGGCAGCGACCTGCCCAGCACGGCTCGCTTGGCTTTCATGCTGTGTCTCTTGCAACACAGGGACCGGCCGCATGGCTGGCCGTGTGGCAGCATCACGCCACACTGCCTCTCGACGTCGACGGGGCCTTTTGGTTTCGCGCCCTTGGGTTTCAGCTCGTCCCTCTTCTTTTTGGTCCGCTTCCTGCGCGCCATATTAACCTGGTAGCTTGAATACACACACATGTGGACGCATTCTGCCATCTAAACCTGGGAGAACTGGAGGGATGGTGCGAGTACATATCACACTGAAAGAAACATCAGGAATGAATAGAGGAGGCGAGAGGGCAGGCGGGAGAGGGTGAGGGGGAGAGGGGGGAGAGTGTGTGTATAGAACCGGGGGGGGAGGGAGGGAAGGCGAGAACGAAGGATGGTTGGTTATCACTGGATCTGGTAGCCAGCGAAGGTATGTACATGTACAGCACAGTACATACCCCTGCCTATCATGAGCCGTCGCGCTCCAGAAAAGCGGGCAAGTGTTACTGTGCGGCACTGTGTTGACTGCGGCCGAAGCAAGATTTTTTTCGTCTTGGGGCTGTTGGAACTTGCCTTGCAACCAACTTCCCCCTCCCCAGTTCATCCGACGCTAGTGCCAACGTCTTCACACCATCTTTAGCGCGGAGCTCCAACCAGGAACTCTTGTCCGTGATGCCATATAAATACCCAGGGTGCTCCACCTCACATAACTCTTTCTCTCTCTTCATTTCCTTCTCATTCAACCCAAGCGGCTGAAAGTCACCTGTAACCGTGTGGATTGCCTCGTCTGGGACACCCGGAGGTATTGAAGCATCGCGAGCAAACGACATCAGCGCGAGGGTTAGCCACCCCACCAAGCGAAAGCTCAGTTGAAGACAGCGCATGCGTGGCCGTTTGAACCTGCGAGAGTGTGAACAATCAAGAGCCGAGGCCCCGACCCGCCACGATTGTTGTGAACCGAGCAAAAGCAGACGGACGGATGCGCAGCCGCAATTGTGCTTGCTTAATATCCTTTGTTTTTATCACAAGCGCGTGTAACGAAACGGCGATGCTTGCGGACACCCTTCGACCGAAGCAACGATATCAACGACATTTCCAGCGACAGAGAGGCCCGTCGAGGCACCAACCTTTGCCCACTGCTGCCTACTCTGCCTTGGGACGATGCGTGCTTCTCGAGTAGGGTTCAATAAGAGGAAGACCGAACTGGCACAATAACCGCGCCGCCCGAGTTCTTCGCCTTCCCATCCCTAACGCAAGCCTGGGTCCAACCTCGCTGTCCCACGCTGAGGTTGACTCAGAAACTGCGTATACGCCCGCGCCCGGGCACAGACATCAATAAATGGAAAGCAAGTATGTGGCTTCGCCGCCGCTGGGGTTGGGCTGAGCTCGCCCACCCTCAATCACTCAGCTTTGTTAAGCCCGCGCACAGACATGTAAGCTCATAGAGCGACGCGTCGCCCTTGTTGATAGCTGAGCTGGGTTCTCTCTCGTCCTCCATATGATTTTGAGTTTACTCACCCTGGGCCTGTTTCGTCGATCATGGTTACTCCGGCCAGATGAGGCGCGAATGAAGCGTTCTACCAGCGGCGGAGGCAATAACGCGAGGACGTGCCTGTTGTCAAGAATTTTACCAGGAGAATGCAATTACGGTATAGGCCCCTCGCTTGCGCAATGAGAATGTAGCAGGTGCGCAATGAGAATGTAGCAGGCTCAGGCGGCATGTCGTTGTGCCTAGCCGAACCCAGTGCCGCAAGTGTCGCAACTGAAGGTTGTGCATTTTTCGCAATGCCCAAAGTAAACAACTTGCCTCGGGGAAGCCAGAAGCGCTTGGTAGGTGGTATCTCAATGGGCTCATCGCTCTAATGCTGAGTTCCCAGCAATCGTGGCAGGTCGGGCCTCGACTCGTTCAAACGGCCAAGCATGCGCTGTCTTAAATTGAGCTTTCGCTTGGTGGGGTGGACAACCCTCGCGCTGATGTCGTTTGCTCGCGATGCTTCAATACCTCCGGGTGTCCCAGACGAGGCAATCCACACGGTTACAGGTGACTTTCAGCCGCTAGGGTTGACCTAATGTCATTCAAGACAAAGGAATAGAAGAGAGAAAAGGGGTTGGAGGGCTCGAGATTCTGGCGGCAGGGAGAGTGATATGAAGTCTTCAATCTTGTCGAGTAACACAACATCGAGACATAGAAACGGATGGGACAGCAGGGCAGGTTATATACTTGACAAGCCGCCGACGGGTGAGGGTTGGCCATGGCCACAACATGGTGGTGGAGCCAGCGAGATGAAGTGGGCGGTTAGATGTGATAGTCATCACCTTCTTGAGGGTGTCACCAAATTCCAGTCCAATCACACCAGTTGCCAAGAAAAGCCCCCAGCAGCACCAAACTGTCACATGACCGGCGGCGGCAATACCAACGACCCCGATAGTTGGCCAAGCAGAAACCTCTGCTGATGCGGCGCGGGTTGACTCTCAAATCCCACGCACGGGAGAGGGCCGTCTGCACCTTGCCGGGACGCCTTAAGACGTCCGTGAAGGGCCGCTCGTACGTATCGTTGTTTCCCCAAAACTCTCTCACCCTTTCGAGATACTCCTGCAACTTTTAACTCACCACTCACCCTCGCCATGCTCTCGCCCGCCACCCTTCTCCTCGCAGGCGCGGGTCTCGCCGCAGCCGTCGCCATCATCCCTGTGTCGGTAGGCAGAAGCGGCCTCACCTTCGCTCCCAACGTGATCCGCGCCGAGGTGGGCGACGTGATCGAGTTCCGCTACTGGCCGCTCAACCACAGCGTCGTGGCCGGCGACTTCTCCCATGCCTGCCGCCCGGCCGCGTCCAACGGCTTCTTCTCGGGCTTCTTCTCGACCAGGGCGGGCACCGTAAACGTACTACACACCGCCATGCTTCCACCCACCACCTAGCCCATCTCCAACGCTGACCCTTGAGCAGGCCCAAGTCTTCCGTGTCACGGTCGACCATACCGACCCCGTTCCTATCTACTGCTCCCAGAACACGGGGCAGCACTGCAAGAACGGCATGGTGGCCGTGATCAACCCTGCCGAGGCCGGCAGTCTCACGCTCGAGGCGTACGCGTCGCTCGCGCGCAACGCGGGCAACGCTGTATCGCCCGCGGGCGGGCCCTTTGGCGGCGTGGTGGCGCCTAACCCGGCCGCCAGCTCGGGTGCTAGTGGCGGCGGAAGCAGCACCGCGTCCTCGACGGCGGCGAGCGGCACGCGGGCGTGGTCCCAGTCGCAGACGCAGACCCGGTGCCAGTCCCAGTCTCAGATCACTGCGCCCAGCGCCACCACCACGGGTGCGGGGACTGGGGGCGCGTCTGCCACTACGAGCGGGCCCACTGGGACGGGGAATGCGGCCGCGGGTGTTGTGGCGCCGGTTGCGGAGCTGGTGGTTGTGGCCATGGGAGCTCTACTTGTTTAAGGGGGCCTAGCTTAAGGCCTCATTTAGCTGGCAGGCGCTGGAACCAACAATTCCGGGCAGGGCAGCTATCGTGAATGGTGCCTTGCAAAACCGGTTTCACCTCCAATGTAATCCCAGAAAAGTTCTGAGCACGGACCACTGATCCCCTGTTGGCGCTGACACGGTGCGTGACTCGTGTTGGGTGAAACCGGTTTTTCAAGCTCTGTGACCCCAGACAATCGTGTTGCAATTGTGCGCTGGTTGGCTGCGGCGGTTACGCCAAGAATCTGTTGGCGCTTGAGGACTGCGCATCACACTCGCGTGCTTGAGGAGAGGCGTTGGGGATCGAAATGGCTAAAAAAGGGCAACCCAGGTTGTGTCACCAGCCGATATCGCGCTAGTTGCCGCCTCTGCAGGCAGGGGCTCACCGTCAGCCGGCGCCAGGCCGGCTTACCCCTTACCGCCCACGGATTTGGCCGGATTTGAATAGGTAGGGTAGGGTCCAAGGGGATCGCTGGAACCAAATCCACAGCCTATCTGTCGTGCCGAGAAGGCCTTGGCTGCGGTGGCTATGCCAAGAATCGGTTGGCCCCACATTTGCCAGTCGTTTTCAGACCAATGCATGTGTCATGCCAGGAGAGGGCGCGAGAAACAGCTCCGTAAAAAGGGCCCATCCCACGGCTCGGAAGGCTTTCGATCGCGTCGCCCAGCCGCTCTCAATTGCCGCCATCAGCTTCACTCCTGTAGGTGCCGTTCCCGTCGGGTGCGTGATCGTGACGGTATGACTAAATTGCTTCCACAGCCCGGAAAGATGGACGCCAACGAACGACCGGGATCCACGGATGCTGCGCTGTCTGCGCTAGACGGCATCCTGCGGCAGCTCCAAGCATTAGGGTCGCGCATGGCCGATGAGCGGCTTGCCGAGCAAGCATCATTCGAGAAGCAAATGTCCGCCTTTCGGATCGGAAAAGACGAGCGACAAACACGGAGAGAAGCCATACAGGATATGGTAAAGAGCCTTCAGGAGGAGCTGCAGCATCTCGACGAGCAGGACGAGACGGACAACGACAAAGCGATGCGGCTGCAGAGAGAATACCGTGGCATGACGGAGCAGTGGAGACAGACCCAACAGGCATTGAAAGACCGACTATCGGCGGCGATTTCGCCGCAAATGGTACGTATACACCTGCGGCACCTCGCTGCGTTGATCTCTGTCTGACATAGGCATTCTGCACAGGGACGGATCCCACTCAGCTCGCCCGAACTCCACGGCGCTAACCGCTCGCAAGATTCCCCTGCTGCGCCGAGACGCGCGCAGGGCGAGGAGATGCACGGCCCGGTACGAGAAGACGTGCGGCCCATCAGCATCTCCGGCGCCGCTGAACCCCCATCTTCAGCACCCAGCGAGCCCGTAAGGCACCCAATGCCTGTGCTCGCTGTCGCCGTAGGTCATTTCAATGGCCTATGAATTCCTCTATGCTAATATCCGCCTCGTAGAACCAGCAGAGCTCTGACGGCTACCAACTTCGGCAGACTGGGCAGAAGCGAAAACCCAGCCTTCCGCACGACGACGACCACGTGCGGAAGAGGGCCAGGAATGGCGAGAAGGCCAGGGCTGGCGAGAAAACCATTGATTTTGACGACGTTTATCAAGGCGGGAACGCCGAATATAAGCACGCTATCATCGAGCACCCGCAAGACAGCGACAAGTGGTACATTTTTCGCTGCGACGAGCACAAACTTCATTTCGGGCTTCGACCGCTCCTAGGAGCAGTGAAACACTTGAACGGGAGGCCTCACGGTAAACTCCCTAAAGATGGCGCCCGTGCCATTCGGATACTCGGCATCCGCGTTCGGAATTGCGATGCACAGAAGGCGGAAAGCAACAATACCGTGTTCAAGAATGCTTTGGCTAATGGATATAAACCGCTCAGAGCGGGCGACCTGCCGGCGTCTGGACCGGATCAGCTGGGTCAACCCGAGACGGTCGACGAGCCTAGACGGGTCCCAGATGAAGCCAACCATAATCCCAGGGCTGATCCCCTAAGGGCATTTCAGGGGATCACAGACCCAGTTGTGGGTCAGCTATACCGGTTGTATTATCAAGATGCTTACTGGGCAGTCCTCATGCTACCCACTGGAAGCTTTGAGCGGGTGGGGATGGTCGGCGGTATAGCCGACACGGAGCTCGTCGCTACTTACATCCCTAAGTGCTACCGTTTTAACAAGCAAGAAAAGAAGATCTACGGGTGGGCAGACGCCTACGAGGACGGCGGACGTCTCATCCGCCGGCGGACGTTCCCCGTGATGTATCTCAACGGTCTGAGCATACCGGTTGACGGAGAGTTCGGGATCCCCGAAGGGGAGAAATTTTCGTGGGTGCCCGCCAGGGATTTGAGGCCTTTCGACTTAGCCGACCCCGAATGCCAGAGCGTTCATGGCTTCGGAGCCGCCCAGGATTTCTGTGAGAGAATGGAGACCATACGCGGGAACATGGCGAGAGCAGAGGGCCCCGGTATGTTACTCGAAGAACCGACAAGTCTGTGCAGTGTTGATGCTGACGAGGCAGCGATGAACAGTGGACTTGTCTTCCAGTGGAGCAACATCCAACCCAGAAGCACAGCTGCCGGCATCGAACCATACATTGAACGACGAGCCTGAAGGATCAGACCCCGAGGATACTGGCGTCTGCTGCCCGGTTGCTCATGAGACAGGGGATGGCGCCGAGCCTGCCCACGATAACCGGATGCACCAGCCGCATGGAGCGACCGGCCTCGGGCTCCAGCCCCGGGCATTGCCAAGCGAGATTTCCGGCGGCCACTCGCCTGGCGCGCCCACCGACATAGTCTCCACCCCTGGAGAGAGTTCACCATCGTCCTGGTCGATCCCAATGGCTCAAGACCCATGCCCGGGAGAAGCACGGCAAGGGACTAGCAGGCCGCCGTCAGCCACTCATCGCGACCCTCTCCACTCGCCGGATTTGTCCGGCCTCGCTCAAGAAGCACTCGCTGCGGCTGCTCAAACGTCAAGGCTACCCAACATCGGGTCGGCTGTACGACCAAACGGAAGAGAGCAAAACTTTACGGCTTCGTTGTCTCCTCCCCAGGCCCGACTCTCATGCGACCAGCAGGAAGATCCACGCAACCCACAAACCACGCAGACTTTCCACCGGCCGTCGGATGAGATTCAACCACCCTCGTTGGTATCTGCCTGGGATTCGTGGGTGCACGGGAGCGTGAGCTTGCGACAAACTCTTCCAAGTCAACTTGGCCAGGAAAGAGGTGGAGCATCTTTGCCAGACTTCGGCTCCCTTCCGGCCCCGCGGCATCATCAGGCGCCGCCACTACCACCAACGGCACCGCAGCAACCCTTTCGACCTCCAGTCCCACGTCCTAAAGGCAGCCACTTTCGGCCCCTCCTGCCCCGCCGCCCCAATGATGGCAATGAAAACAGCCCAGCCGACCCTGCCGGCCGTACGGAATGGAGGCGGATGGAGATGCATCTCGAGGTGGAGCATGATACGAAACTACCGCCGAGGCGGAAGGGAGACTTGCAGTTTCTTTTATCCTGACTCGAGCATCATCTCATTCATGCAGCAGGGGGCTTCCGGGCATCGGCCTGATCACCCCCCGTTATATAAAAGAGTCGTCCAGTTCTTGCCCTCTGCTGTTGTGAATGACACCCGACCCTGCTTGATCCGAGCTCACCGGTCTTGTGTATGGCACCCGTTCTGTCGCGGCTTTGACCATGACCGGTTAGTGATCATCCTTAGCATCCATTTCCGCGCTACTCCTGCGACAGTCAGGCACACGCGTCTCGACGAGCCACGGTGTTCAAGACGGGGTTGGCACCCTCACCGCTTCCATCGCGAGATTGATTGGCCCTGGTGCGTGCCGTATCTCGGCGGCCCATCAATAACAACGAGTTCCCGGGAACGAGTTATACTACCAGCAGGAAACACCCGTAGTTCTCTACCCTTGATCTTCTTGCCTTCGCCGTTTCCGTGAAGGCGTCAACCCACTACACTCCTTGCCCCTCTTCCCGCACCGCTCGCATCCCACCCCCGACTCTAAAGCAATACACTAGACTTGTTAGTGATATATGTGTAGCATTATGTTCACGGGTGCCTTACCTTTCCCCTTTTAATGTTCCGACATTCGTCACACTTTTGAGAGGCGTATTTACGCTTTGCGCCAGGGGGGGCGCGTTTGTTGACACCTTGTTCCACGGCAGGATGTTTGCTGACAGGGTGTTGTTCCACGGCAGGATGTTCGCTGACAGCGCGTTGTTCCGCGGCAGGATGTTCGCTGCCAGCGCGTTGTTCCGCGGCAGGATGTTCGCTGCCAGCGTGATGTTCCGTGACATGCCCCAGAAACTCGAGTTCAAACCCATACCATGCACAGGATGGCAACGGACATCGAAGACTCGGATGTTCTGTGCGCATATGGTGATCGAGATCAGCTCCAGGAAACATTTTTTGGCAGACGGTACACTTGGCTCCAGCATGGCTGTGCTCAAGGTGGGACGCCAAATTCCCTCGAAATTCGCATTTGGAGCACTGCTCGTGGCTTTCGCGCATATGCTCGAAAATGGAAGCTTCGTTCATGGGTTCATCGCAAAATGAACAAAGCCGCCAGCCGTGGTCTCTCGTCATATGCTGCTTCATCTGATCCGATGGTTGCTCTTGTGTGCATACCGAACAATCTCGAAGTTGGTGCTTAGCAAGATGTTCCTCGAAATGTTCCTCGTCCATCATGGCGGAGGTACAATAAGGACACGGAGTCCAGCCATGCTCCAACACAAGGTGTAGCTCGAGAGCTGTACGGGTGAATGGTTCCTCTTCTTCCTCGCATTCAGGGCATTGCTCCCATTCATGCTCTTCCATGTGTTCAGCTGCTTTTGAGAGCTCAGACTCGGTCTTTGGGCATGCTGGGCACGGAGAGATGGCGTGTTCGTCACGGAGGTGCCGCCACAACCCCCCAATTAGGCAAGTCTCGCGGCAGAGTGGGCAAGAAGGATGACTTTGCATATGATGGACAAAGCCGTCTATGTCGTTCCCGGACTCGTAATCCTTGCAAGCCTTGCAGCCGTGTAGGGAATGAAGTCGCACAACGTGGTTCATCATCCGTACGTCGACCATGTCGCAGATCTTGCAAACCACATCGCGATGCTCTTGACGGATATGCGCGTATGCGTCGGGAGGACATTGCTCACAATGCTCGCACATGCCGTGATCGCGCCGTTGGTGACGTTTGAGGTACTTAGACGGCAGTACCATACGGCAGCTCGTGCAAATGGAAAATGACGTGATTGACGGCTTGCCGCACCGACAGAAACGGACCAAGCGTGCACAACCTGTGCACACATCGAAGGGGGATGATTCCAGCGAGTAGGCGGCTACCCCCTTTCGACGTGGGAAAAAGGTCCTTGGGTAGCCTCCGTATCGGTTGGATTTCCATGCTTCTAAAAGATAGTCCCGAGAAGCTTCCGCGTGTTTCGGAGTCGGCCACTGAGTTGGAGGAACCCCAGAGATCACACGCTTATCGGGGTGGGAATGCAGCAATACGTCTTTATATGCCTTGCGGATAGCCGTTTCAGCATGGGCCACAGGGTCAACGCCAGGCTCTTGAGGGACAAGGTCGACAGGGTCAAGGCCGAGAGCGTCGAGAGGACTAAAAAAATCGTCCATTGCGAGGTGGTACGGCAGGTGGGGAGTGTGTGGTGAGGTGTGCGAGTGCGAATTGCGGTTGCAGGATTGTGAGGTGCGGGATTGCGAGTTGCGACGATTGCGGCTGGATTGGGACGAGTGGCCGGATGGGCGGGATTACGAGGAGCGGGCGGGATTGCGCGATGAGTGGGGCGGAATTGCGAGTTGACGAGGGGGGGGATTGCGAGTTGACGAGTGGGGGACTGCGAGTTGCGACGAGTGG